>JAOXOE010027972.1:0-17126 GCA_028565055.1 Phoeniculus purpureus | reverse complement strand
TACCAAGCCCATCACTAAACCATGTCCCCCGTATTTACACAAGATTTAAATACATCCAGGGGTGGCGATTCAAGCACCTCCATAGGCAGCCTGTTCCAGTGCCTGATGACACTTTCCATTAAGATATTTTTCCTAACGTCTAACCTAAACTTCCTCTGGTGCAACTTGAGGCCGTTTTCTCTAGTTGTTACTCATGAGAAGAGACCAACAGCCACATCTCTACAACCTCCTTTCAGGTAGTTGTAGATAGCCACAAGGTCTCCCCTCAGCCTCCTTTTTTCAGACTAAAAAGCCCTAGCCTCAGTCTCTCCTCATAAGACTTGTTCTCCAGAACCTTCCCAACCTTGTTGCCCTTCTTTGGACCTGCTACAGCTCTTCAGTGTCTTTCTTGCATTGAGGGTCCCGAAACTGAACACAGTACTCAAGGTGTGGCCTCACCAGTGCTGAGTACAGGGGGGAAATCGCTTCAATACTCCTGCTGGCTACACAGTTTCTGATACTAGCCAGTTCCATACCTGCCGTTGGTCTTCTTGGCCACCCTAGCAACTGTTGGCTCATATTTCGCCAAGTGTGAATCAGGTCTCTTTCCGTTGAGCAGCTTTCAAGTCTCTTTCCCCCAAGTCCGTAGCGTTGCATTGAGTTGTTGTGCAGGAAATCTGTTCTGCTGGATAAAATGTGTGGACAATATGGCTGATTTAATGTTTTATGTTTTTTCAGTTCTTTCAGAGGAGTGTTACCATTGCTGGTTAACCCCAGCAGGCATCTCAGCCTCATAACAGCTGCTCGCTCACTCACTCACTCACTCACTCACTCACTCCTCTACAGCTTTTCTGGACATGGCTAAACATCAGCAGAAAAATGTGTAGCCATGACCAGGAGGCAGGGTTCATCATGCCTACCAGCTACATGGGATGACAAATGCCATCACTCCAAACAATCCCCCTTCCTTTTTCTTTCTCACAGCTTTTACTGCTGAGCATGACTCCATACGGTGTGGGTTGTTCCTCTGGTCACCTGGAGTCAGCTGTCCTGTCTGCATCTGCTCCCAACTTTATGGTAGTGTGGTGTGAGAAGCAGGAAAAAAATAAGTCCTTGGCTCTGTACTAGCACTGTCCAGTGTTAACGAAAACATTTCTGTGTGATGAACACGGTTCAGGTCACAAAGCCAAAACATTGCACCATAAAACTACCGTGAAGAAAATACTTATATGGCATTCCTCAAATGTTTTTGGTTTATTCCTGTTTTGGAAGACCTGCATTAATTTATGGTGCAATGACAATTCACAACCACTTTTGCAAAACAGGTGTTTTCCAAGCTGTCTATAAACCTACTTCTACAGACCCTCTCAGAAGTTCTGTTGTGCAATGTTTGGTCCACCAGCCATTTCTCTATGGATTGTGAAGCACTGAAGTACAATCTTGACCTATTTTATAAGAATTAGCACACACAACGCATGCGCTGTACTAAGCTGCATCCACAGGTAACTCATTCCCTAGGAAAATTATATTTATTAAAACTTACCAGCAATTAAGACAGTGGAAATCACAGAATCACAAAATTATTGAGGCTAGAAAAGACCTCTGAGATCGTCAAGTCCATGACACCACATCAGCCAGACCATGGCACTAAGTGCCACATCCAGTCTTTCCTTAAACACCTCCAGGGATGGGGACTCCACCACCTCCCTGGGCAGTCCATTCCAATGTCTAATCACCCTTTCTGTAAGGAAGTGCATCCTAACTTCCAACTTAAACCTCACCCTGGCACAGCTTCAACCCTGCCCTCTTGTCCTGTCACCAGTTGACTGGGAGAAGAGCCTGACCCCCATCTGTCTACAACTTCCCTTCAGGTAGTTATAGAGAGTGGCAAGGGCCCCCTTGAGTCTCCTCCAGGCTAAACAACCCCAGATCCCTCAGCCTCTCCTCATAAGACTTTCCCTCTAGCCCTTTTGTCAGCCTCATTCTGGACTCATTCCAGTAACTAAATCTCTTTCTTGAAGTGAGGGCCCAGAGCTGCAAACAGTACTTGAGGTGAAGGCTCACCAGTGCTGAGTATGGGGGGAGAATTGTGTCCCTAGTCCTGCTGGCCACACTGTTCCTCATAGAAGCCAGGATGCCATTTGCCTTGCTTGCCACCTGGGCACACTGCTGGCTCCTGTTCAGCTGGTTGTCAGCCAGCACTCCCAGGTCCCTCTCTGCCGATCAAGGTTGGTGAAATGTGTTTCTACAACAGAAAATGCACTCAGATGAGAATAGAGCAATAAATTTACACAGACTAAAGAATGAAGAACATGTGGCTGGAAAAACCAAATCAGAGAATCACAGAATCACAGAACATTAGGGCTTGGAAGGGACCTCGAAAGATCATCTAGTCCAATCCCCCTATCAGAGCAGGACCATCTAGATCAAGTCACACAGGAACATGTCCAGTGGGCCATTCAGCATGACAAAAGTATGGTGAATTTTTTGAGTGCTCTTGTATTACCCTCTGTAAGTGTGAAAAACCTGTGCACAAAAGAAAATTCAACTTCTTCACTTAGCAACAGCACGCTCAGGATCTTGCCGGTTTTTTATTCATAATGTAGAAAAGACCAAATTTCTTCTTCAAAAACCAGACAAACGAAATTCCCTGTGACAAAGCAGATAAAGAAAACAAAACTAGCACACCTGAGAGGCCATGTGAATGGAAATTTTACTGATGGCATTCAGGACCCTCTGGAAATATTTGAAACCTCATTGCCCCAGGGAATGTCCACTCCTTCACCCACACACTTGCTCAAGCATCATTCTGACCTGCCCATTCTACTGCTTCGCCAGTAACTAAATGACGTGGGGAAGATGACAACCCCTCTCTGCTTGAATACAGCACCTCAAAAGAGCATTCAGCCAGTGTGCCAGTGTTGCAAGAGGGCTCAAGTCCCTTGAGGGTTCTGTGTACATGGGCTTGGAATGAACGCTCCAAGTAGGTTGCTTTGATGTCTGTGATGAGAGGAAGCATTACTAGAAGCAGGTATTATGCAGATGAGTGCAAGTTCCTGAAATTTGTTTAAACAAAGGTGCTTCTGCCTTATTTCATGTCATCACCAGTGCTGAGCAGAGATATCATCGTCATCCATTCATTGCTTGTGTTTTGTGTAAGAATTACTAGCACAGCGTGGCTCTAGATGGTATCACCAAACAACACAAACTGCTGCAATTGAGTGATGAGTCTTTGTCCTCTTCCTTTGTTTCAAAAGCAGACATCGTGCACAATCTTGCAAACGTCATTTTTTAATGTAATTTATCTGTAGATGCTTCAAACATTGTAGGCACAGAAACCGTGAGCTGTAGCCTGAACAACCATTCATTTCGTCACGCTGGCTCCCCCTTGACTGCTGTGGCATAATCACTGACGAATAAAATCAAAGAGACAGACGCTTAAGTCTTTGAAGTCCTTCAGTCTTTATTTGCTTGTGTAACTGCCTCCACTCACTCGTAAAGCATTAATCTCCTGTCACTTCTCTCTCAAAATAGAGGAGAATTATGAATCCCTGTACGCTACTTAGAACTGAAGGGGCCTTTCTTCCGACTCTGCAAGGGTTATCCTTGTTACTTCAATTATCAGCACTTCTCCCCCTCTTGAGTTTCCTGAGCTTTTCACAGGCTCATTGGCAGAAGAGTCAGGTGCAGACATTACCTGACATTATAAAACAGAGTAAGACTATCAGAAAATGGTACCCGATTCCCTTACTAGCTTGTTGTATGTATCAGTAGCATCACAAGGGAAGCTGGGAAAGATTTAAAGGGGTTAGGAGATGTCTGCTTAGAAATATATCAAGATCTACACTGACAAAAATTTCACAAAAGAATCTTAAGAGCTGGTAATGAAAAATGCATCTTCATAAGAGCACCTCTCTCTTCATAATCCACTTTCAGCCCACTTTACCACTCATTGAAGTTTACACCACTGTGAATCTGCAAGGAGGAGAGAAACACATGCATTTCGAGCTTATAGCCTTGGGCCTCCAGCTGCAGATGGATGTGAGTCTTCCATAGTGTTTTTTCACCATGTGTCGCTGGGGTATCTAAAAAAGCATTACATACCCACACATGGGCACCAGAGTCACTGGTGCAGTGCCACGATGTGCAGTACTGTGTCACAAGATTTGGTTAATGCACCGGTGTCTTTCCAAAGGACAGCAGATTTCAAGACATCTTGAAATGCAATGCCTGGAGGCCTGTGAGAACCAGCAGCAATAAGTTTGTTGAACCATTTCATCAAAAAGTGGCCTTTGAAACCCCCCCAGATGACTCAGGTGTGCAGCGATCAGCTCACAGTTCACTTCTGCACATCTGTGCACACATTTCTTTCCACTCCTCCATGGATGTCTAGGGTCATATCTAGAAGAAATTTTTCAGCTCACAAAAATCACTTCCAGGCTAAACTTAAATAATGAGCTGCTTCCATGGGCAGTGGCCCAGCAGCAGCTGCCTGCCCAGCACACACAAGCCATAACCATTTGCCCAGAGTTGCAAGTAGATGTGGCAGCCTGCCCCCAGCTACTGTCCCGTGATGGCTTGAGTGAGATCTGGCCAGCCTGATCTAGGGTGGGGAGTCCCTGCCCATGGCAGGGGGATTGGAAGTGGATGATCCTGTGGTCGCTTCCAGCCCTGACTGATTCTATGATTCTATAGTGACTTATGATGGGGAAGATACTTTCACTTAAAGCCTGTGTTGCAGGTGCTCAGAACTTCTAGAAAACAATATTGATGTGTTCCTGTGTGAGTTGGTCTGGGTGATCCTGCTGTGGCAGGGGGATTGGACTGGATGATCTTTTGAGGTCCCTTCCAATCCCTAGTGATTCTGTGATTCTATGATTCTAGGTGCTGCAAGGTGAGACTGAGTCTTCCTCCAGGATCTGCCATCTCATCCTGGGCTAAGGGAGAGCATTTATCCTCTTCAGATTGGTTTGTGTGACACCAGACCCTGAAAACTGCTGTCATTAACTACCTACTCTTCTCAAAATAGAGGTCTGTTCTGTTCCATTTGTGCTCTGTCCTTTGGAGGACGCTCACATTTATCAAATTCCGCAAGACTATTTTGCAGTGCTGAGTGTTTGAAAGCTTTGGCTTTGATCTTACACGCCGATTTCAGATACCAGAGCACATGTTTTCAGTAACTGCAAAGCTGTAGAATTACCTTCACATAAGTCGCTCAGCTGTCTGGGTGCTGGTCCTATCCCTTATTGCGGTGTTTTGTGCCATTCTGTTGACAGCAATACCCCATCGTACGTTGGCTCTTCCATCATCAGTCAGTTCAGCTGCACAGCAAAAACTGATTCTGTTCTGGGAAGTCAGTGTTCAGCCAGTTGGTACTGTGTGGGACTTCTTTGAGTTGTATCTTGTGTCTACCTAACCAAGAATCTGACTTGTGATGTGCTACGTACTGAAAGTAAGCTGAAAACAGGGACGTCTTCTTGTTCTGTGATTTCTGTGTAGTGCATCTATGCTACAAATGTACTACAGAGGCACCTCAAGAGCCTTAAACTGCAATGGGGTGGGGTTTTTAATGAAGGCAATACGAGTTCAGGGTTTCTTTCATCCATCTAGAGTTTCACAAACGTGCAGAGGGAAAGGACTCGGTCAGAAGCCCAGAGACATCCAGAAGAAGGTGGTTGCTTCTAGAATGCTCCATACCAGCTTGCTGAAACCAAATGTTAGGCAACATTTCAGGACACGCAAGAAGAGCTGGAAAACCCTGCTGATGGGACAAAGGTTTATGAGAACAGCTCCCATGAAGTGTTTTGGGTGGGCTCAGAGACAAGTTCCAGTGTAAGGGCTAAATATCAAAACCACTGGGGCACATGCTGGGAGAAGCCAAAGAGAAGGGATATATCAAGGGAAGCCTGAGGTACGAGCAGGTGTTGCCTGAACAGGCACCAAGTGAAACTGTGTAGACAGAAAAAAAGTGGGGCACCTGCAGACATGAAAATCAAAGCTCATTGCTCGTCAAAGCCAACACGCACGCTGCAAATTCATTTTCCGGTATGAACGTGGACTGGTCTATACTAACAGCCTGGGGCTAGAGAGGCTATGTAGAGACAATCACAAAAAGACCTATGGAAAATGCCTCCTATTTGCTGTATTGGCTTCTTTTCTCAAATGCCCCATCACCATTAAAAGCTATATCCTGCAGTTTAGAGTTAATCTACAATTTGTAGCTAAACCTGCAAATCAGGGACTCTGAGTCTGGCCCTGAGTGACCTGGACCACCAGCACAGCTTAATCAGATAGTTGGAAACTTAAAGCAAGAGAGAAGGGAGAAGCAAAAGGCTTCTTACATCAGCAACTTCAATTTGCACAAGGCTGGCTGGAAAGTAGAGTGTATGACCACAAGGCACATGAGTTTTCAAGGCATGAGAAGGAAAACGAAGGGCTCAGATGACCTTCTGTCTTTCAGGCTGTTTCCCCAGTACAAGGGTTGCCATACCGGCAGGTATTTGTTATAACACTGTGACATGTAGTTAACTAGTTCAGACTAGGATAAAGTGAATAATGTATTTATCCAAAAGAAGCTTTTGCTGGTTGTAGAAGTGAGCATGCAGAGAAGATTCAGAAATTAAAGGCTACGTTGTGCCTTTAAGGATGGAAGTGAATTAACTAAATAGAAATGCAAAACCACAGCTCTAGAATAGATGGATTGGGGGGGGGGTGGAACTTGCAGAAAAGGACTCATGAAACTCTTCAGACAACGCTAAATTCCCTGTGAGAATTCTGAAGGTTTAGTTATTCTAACAGAGTTGATCTCTCCCTTTTGTTAGCTCTGCTTACACTGCGATACTTGCAAATTCTGAAGCGCTGCTAGAGCTGATTTGCAATAATCGCTTCATTAATTTATGATTAAAATGTTCCCCGGGAGTTAATGAAAGGAACTTGAAATATGCCATTTTATCTTCATTGTTAATAAAACCCTTTCACCTAGATCTTGGCTGGTACCATGGGCTCCAGTTAAGCGAGCTATCTGAACACGCATGCCTAATCTGGAGATATGAATAGCCCTATTAGCCTCAGAAGCAACGTGGCTGAAAAAGATGTTATTGGCCCCAGGTTAGAGATATTAATAGATAACCTTCCTGGATGAGAGCCATGGCACATCAGATGTGTTCTTCGGGTGATTCTACCTGCAGTAGTAGACTTAAGCACAATTTAGCTCAAGGCTAGCCCACTCCAGTGTATTTTTGAAGCTCACAGATCTGAAACCACAACCTCTACCTCAGCATGTGAAAACAAGCTGTACCTCAAAGATCCAAGGAGCACCAAGAAACCAATTAAGGTTCTGCATTTCTCATATAATCATAAACATTATTTGAACCTACAGAATTCATAGGTCACAAAGCAAGTGACAGTTGTGGACAATGTGGTGGAGTGAGTGGCCTGAGGAGGGAAGACAAAGGCCAAAAGGCTTGTGTAGGTACATAACCTGCTCTCCAAACTCAACCAGGTTTAGAGGCAGTATTTACCCTAAGGTTTGAAATGCTTCTTATCTGGCCGAGGGTAAAAATTGTCAAATCCCGTATCCAGAAAACCTTCTCTAGTAATAAAGGATCTAGACCAGTAGACAAGGTGGGGGGAGGAAGAAATGATCATGGATCCATTTGCATTAGTGGAACTAAGCCAATTTGTTGACCTTCATGACCTCACCTCTACTCTTCAAGCCTCAAACTGAACCAAGTGAGGTTTAGGCTGGACATTAGGAAAGATTTCTTCACTGAAATGGTAGTCAGGCTTTGGAACAAGCTGCCCTGGAAGGTGGTTGAGTTACCATCCCTGGATGTGTTCAAAGGTCACTTAGGTGTGGAGCTTGGCGATATGGTTTAGTGGTGAACTTGTTAGAGTAAGGATGTTGGTTGAGCTTGATCATCTCAAGGGTCTTTTCTGACCTGAATAATTCCATGATTCTATAATTCTTCAAGAATACTGTGACACAGGACTAGTCAAGCAAATGACACATATGCTTTGCTACAAGCAGTTTCTCTACTTGGCCTGAGAATGAGAATGATCTGAGAACGATGCCTTCATCTTCAGGAAATGTCTTTATTTTTATGTGAACGCATTTGAGTTAGCACAGAAATACATATAAATGTTGTAACTGCATCTAACTGTCTTTTAAAAAGGGTCTTTCAGGTCCATTTTATCCTCTGTGTAATGGCATAAGACTTCAGATGTCACTTTCCTAACAGAGAACATCACAAGCTGTTTTGCAGTGCTAATCAGCTCTAGAAAGCCTTATCCTTGATCCAGCACAATGACATATCACACAGGGCAACGATTCTGTCAGTGTCAAAACACAGACTCAGTCCTGAGACGTTACATCACCCACAGATTATAGTAAAGCTGTTTGCATGGCTCCCTGAGGTTTCAGGAAGTGAGCTCAAGGTATTTGTTGTCGTGCAGCTAGGAGTGGGAGCAGGTCTGATGAGCTCAGACTCCATGTTCTTCTAGCTCAGGTCATAGCACAGATAGAACATCTATTTCTACTGCAAATAAATCTTGCACAACTTCTTTTGTGCCTTCTTCTTCATTATGTATGATTTCTGTCTGTTTTGGTCCCAAAAGCAGACTCCTCATTTCTATTTCTTGGTCATACTCTCTGCTTCTCTGATACTCAGAGAGTAGGTAAAGTCTATCAGGAGAAAATCTAGCAGTGTTTAGAGCAGAGCAATTGGTAACTCTGCTTCCATGTTCAGAAGAAGGTGGAATGAAGTTCTAGTCTTCAGTAGGCAACCAGCTATGAGCAGCTCAGCTGAAGGGCTCTAACTGAATATCCACTAGAAGTCAGCTCCCCTTAATTCAGGACAGAGCAGGGGACAAAAAGCTGAGCAAGTTAAAAGTGTGTCAGGTTGGGAATGTTGGGAAGGAAATGCAACCGAAACAAACTACAAGGAAATGGAAATGCTCTAAATAGTGGATGAAAAAAAAATGTCTGTGAATCCTTGCCACAAAAAGCAGCTGAAGGAACACATGGCTCTTGAGTAGAGGGATCCCAGGTACGTGAGGTGCCAGGACGTTTTCAGGCAGGCTGGTGAGACCTTGTGCCTGGGAGCTGAGCCTAGGACAGCTGTGAATGTGTCTGTATTCTCCTATGTAGCACACATTAAACAGAAGGGATTCTCTGTCCTTTGCAATGAAATTACTTGCCATTGCTGCTATCTTTAGGTGTCATTATTAGTGACTAACACACATAAAAGTGCCTGGGATGCATTTGTTGAGGATTTAAACTTGCTAATGAGACCTTTCAGCAATTAGAAATAGTTGCCTTCAAATGACTGTGCCTGGTTATTTCTTAAGGACTAGGTTAATTAGTTTGTATTGTCAAAGATGTGCTGTCAGCCAACACCAAACATACTGTAAGTGCATGTCATGGCTTGAAATCTGCTCAATTAGGACCATGTACAACATGGTAAACAGCAGTTCTGCTGCTGCTGTTCCAGAAGGATCACACTAGGCTACTCCAGGCTTAGCCCACTCTTCACACAACTTGGTAACACCAGCACCCAGATAACCATGTGGGGTACAGGCACCAAAGCGAGGTTTCCAGCACTGCAGTACTGTTTAGATTATATCTTCAGCCAGAGTAGCTCTGCACAAGGCTGCCTAGGGAATTAGTTGAGGTCCCATCCCTGGAGATTCTGTAAGGTCTGCTGTATTTCTGGGAGCATTTTTCAGGCTTATACTCCAGGACAGAAGTTTGAGCTGCTCAGCTGGATCAGACGGAGATTTCTCTGAATTTCCCGCAGTTGACGAACAGCTCCAAGCCAGGCTGTAGTTGGTTTGGGTGCCAGCCAGTACCACACACAGCCCCATCCCATGGACCCGCAAACATGATCAGCAAAGGACTGCTGTGGTTCGAGCACCAGGAACGTGTGGGTTTGGATTAAGGTAGGAAAATTTTGCCCAAATACCTCTTGGGTTGTCTGTGATCTTCAGTGACATTTGTGCTTGAGAAATTTGGTGGTGGGGTGAAGAGGCATGGTCTTTCACCTGGTGTTTGATCAGCTTGTCCAGTGCTGGTAAGGAACACTATTCACCAACCATGAAACACTAATGTAGTCTAAGCACCTTGTCTTTGTCAGGGCAATGAACTGAGCCTGCCTTTTGACAACAGTGGAGCAGCACCTAGTTTTGGGGTTTACTGTTCTTATGCTTCCATTCCTTTGATGTCATTCTGAACCCTCAGTGTTACATCACCTCAGCCACGTACATGAAGGAGGCAGACACGTGTGCTGGTAGCTCAGGTGCCACTGATCTTCACAGCCGAATGATGCTGCCCACGTGTGCCAGCAAAGCAGTAGCCTAGCAACCCTGCCTGCACCAAGGTGTGGACGCACCAAGTCCTGCTTGTTTTCAATAAAGGGCAGTTAGAAATAGTCGTGGTGCAATTAACATATACCTGTCATTCTCCACCAAGCAGAGCTATTAATATCAGGCTTTCAAGTGAGAAATGATTGGAAGTTATTAAAAGCAGTATTTACAATTGCACAGCAAAAGCGACCGCGGCTTGGCTGGGTCAGCAGAAATCCTGCAGTCACTGTTGGCAGTGGTGTCATTTTATTTAATCGATAGCAAGAAGGTGTAGGCAAGGAGGGCCTTTATTGTAACCATGGCACTTCATAGATGATCTTGCATTCCCAGCCCGAAAACCCTGCAGTACCCGGCAGTATTTTACTACGGAAGGTTGTTTATCTCGCGAGGCGCTTGAAGCAGCGTACGCTGCCAAAAAAGCAGGCTGGGGAAATTACAGAGAAAGAAAATTGGTTTACTGCATTAGCAGCCCCCTGAACAGTTCCCACATTAAGGTAATTAGACATTTAAGACAAGGAAACGTAAAAACCCTTGAGGTGTGCAAATTTCAAACACGGTTGATATTGTTTTGGTACATAATAGAATTTGATTAGTAGTGGCAGCACAGACCCACTACAGAGCATTTGCAATTACAAAATCTGTGAAAATAAAGTCTTTACTTCAGTGGTGGTTTAAAATTCCTAGGAGAAGAAATAAAAGCAGGCTGGGAAATAGTCTTCAGCAAGCCGATCAGGCCCTGGGAGTTTAAACTGGAGTCATAATGTATGTATTAAAGCCGGGTGCTGCTTGGTGTGTTACAGTGCGGTGAATGCCGGTGTACGTGTAGGTAGAGAAATGACCTGCTTCAGACATGTCTTCACCTGGATGATCTCTGTCAGGGGTCTCAAGCAAAGTGTACATCAAATATTGCAATCAGCTTTCTTGTTTGCCTTGGTTGAAGTTACAGCATCTCCTAGGCATTAAGTGTTGGGAACAGCCCTGGAATTGACCTTAACTCTTGACACCACCACTTACAATATTCAAATGTTTACTGTAATTTTCACTTGCTCTGCAGCTACTTAGAAAGTGTGTAATTATACCCCTTGGTTCAGTGAAGTGGAAGATAGTGATTCAAGAAGACACTAAAACAACTCAACTGGACAGCTGCAAGTAAAACTGCTCCAATACCAAAAGCGAAGCAGCTGCTGGGAATTGCTACGAATTGCTCAGAAAATGACCAGACTCTTGACAAAATTTAGCTCCTGTGCCTGTCAGCAAAGTGAGAGGCAAGTGCAATTACAACTCACGCTGCTCCAACAGTTTGCTTCCTCCTTTAACATCCCTTATTGCTTTATGCCTGTTCCAGTAATCAGGTTTTAGCGTAATTAAAATCTAGGGGAGCAAAGGAAGAGAAAATTTTCTCCTTCAATTGTGCTCCTGAAAGAACTTTCATCCTCAAAGTACAGAAGAACTACATTTCTTTTTTAGAAGGTATAATAAAATAATAATTGCTTACTGCTATCACTTAGCTTTCCTAATCTGTGCAATAAAAATAACACTTCTTTGTTTTACTATAAAACGTTAGGAAAACTTAAAGTGCCATAAAATAAGTTGGTATTTATATCTACACTAACAAGTCTCTTGAAGTCAGAGTTCTGAGATTCATATGTGTTCCTATGGAGGAGCTTGGGCATCTTCAAGCTCTAGTTAGGGGAGACAACTTATAGTGAAGTATATACAGTGATATGTGCTGGCTATGAATCATTGAATCGTAGAATCATAGAATCATTAGGGATTGGAAGGGACCTCAAAAGATCATCTAGTCCAATCCCCCAGACACAGCAGGATCACCTAGACCAAGTCACACAGGAACACATCCATACTGTTTTCTAGAAGTTCTAAGCACCTGCAACACAGGCTTTAAGATGAAAGTACCTTCTCCACCATAAGTCACTATAGAATCATAGAATCAGTAAGGGCTGGAAGGGACCACGGGATCATACATAGAGGTTTCCAAAAGTATGTATAAGGGGACTGGGAGGGAGTCTAGAAGGGGTCTAGAAGGAACTCTGTTAACGTCACACTGAGGTTGCTGAAGAGAAGAACTCGGGAAAGGACTTGAGCTTAAGCTGAACCTTGAATTCAGCCATGTGTCTAACCAGGAGCTGGATTTAATACTGTTCAGGAATGTACTTGAAGATTAACTCACAGCTAAAATCTTGCCACAAGCACATTTTCTACTGCCACTATCATAGTAAGAGATTATCTGTGCTCTGGCAGTGAACTGCTGGATTGTGAAGCACAAACCGGTCCTCAAAGGCTGGCAACTAGTTTACTTGGGCAAGGAGTGTGTTAAGTGGCTGATGGATGTGCATTTAAGAACCAGACGTGTAGAAAATGCTGATGGATGTTTTTTCCATGTGTGATTTGAAAATACCTTCTTTAAAAAGGAATATCCTGCTAAAATTTAATAACACATCTAAATAAAATATACACGTACAGAAATACATTTTTATGCCTTTCAGTGGGATGACAGAACACTGCACCTTATAGGAGCTTGAAGTACCGCCCTATAAAAAGTGCAATCAATATTTTGTTGAACATCAAGTAATAGAATCATAGAATCATAGGGATTGGAAGGGACCTCAAAAGATCATCTAATCCAATCCCCCTGCCAGAGCAGGACCACCCAGACCAAGTCACACAGGAACACATCCATAGAATTAAACAGCAAATAATAAAGCAAACATCTGTTTGATACTCAGAGCCTTAAAAATAAAAATCAATACAGTTCATAAAATTAAAGACCTGAAAATTTGGCTTCTTTTTGTCCATGTTATGTTTTTTTCAGTGCTTTATTACAAGCTACTGTCGTTCCTCCATCTACTGAGAACTGTTGTTCCTCCCACATCCGCTATGATCCGAGCACAGACAAAGCCCCCAGTACCCATGGTTCTCCGTGTTATGGTCTGTATTGCGGCAACGAGGAAACACAGAATCTGTCACATACAGACGAGTTTGTCAAAGTCAGCCCTGCTGGCTACCCCACACTGCTTGTCATCGCACTTCACTGCTCTCTGTACAAAATTATCCCTCCTTTACAAAGTTATAAATTTTTATGGGATTTTATCTGCTGAGGGCTTGGTGGTTCATGGTTCTCCTTAAAGAGGATGCTTCCTTCAAAACGTATTCCTTCAAAACTCTTCTCTCTAGTTTTTCACAGTAATGTAAGAGTACAGATACTGCAGTGTTTAATGAGATGGAAAACAACTTGATAGGCGTCCCCCATGTTCAGTCTCAGTCATTTTTAATAGCTCTTTGCTGGCATCCATGGGTTATGGTTTAGTTACTTGTGCAGGCAGCAGTCAGAAACGTGACACAGCTCATCCACCTTCTTTCAGACATCAGCTGTCACTCACCTAGAAAAAACACCAGCAGTACCTGGGAGGCAGAGTGAGCTGATAGATAGCATGTGTTTGCACGACAATGAACCTGATGGCACCTGCATCAAGCTCTTCTTCAGCCTGGGGAGTGTCCCACTTCTGTGGACCCTTAAAACAGTGGATTGGGCAGATTTTGAAGATATTTGTCCATGGTGTTTCTTTCTTAATGTGCCTGAGTTCTTTTCACCTCATTTAAAACCTTAACCTAAAGATGCTGTGATGTGCGAAACACCTGAAGTGACACTGAGAAAGGGAGAGTTCATTGATCAATCTCCCCTCCCTGTCTTCTGCTGTCATTGACTGTAAATGCAAAAACAATGCAAAAGCAAAACGTCTCAATTGCAATTCTGCTACTTTTTCATCCTGCAGATCTGACAGAATGTTGGATGAGAAGTAAACCAGTAAACGGCTTTCCAAACGGAGGGACAAGGAAGAGGGGAAAGCAGATTGACAGCAACCACTTGAGAGAGGTTCTCCTTCCCCTCTACTCTGCCTTGGTGAGACCACATCTGGAGTATTGTGTCCACTTCTGGAACCCTCAGTTCAAGAATGACACAGAACTGCTGGAGAGAGTCCAGCGCAGAGCCACAAAGACGATGAAGGGAGAGGAACATCTCCCTTATGAGGAAAGGCTGAGGGAGCTGGGTCTCTTTAGCTTGGAGGAGACTGAGTGACCTCATTAATGTTTATAAATATGTAAAGGGTGAGTGTCAGGAGGATGGAGCCAGGGTTTTCTCGGTGATGTCAAATGGTAGGACAAGGGGTAACAGGTGCAAGATGGAGAACAGAAGGTTCTGTCTAAATGTAAGAAAAACCTTTCTCACTGTGAGGGTGACAGAGGACTGAACAGGCTGCCCACAGAGGTTGTGGAGTCTCCTTCTCTAGAGACATTCAAAATCCACCTGGGCTCGTTTGTATGTGACCTACTTTAGGTGGTCCTGCTTTGGCAGGGGGTTTGGTCTTTTGAGGTTCCTTCCAGCTCCTAACATTCTGTGATTCTGTGTGATTCATGTCACCAAACAAATTCTGCACACAAGACAGCCTTCACCCCTGCTCCTAACCCTGACTGTTCAGAAATTCTGCTGATTCAGAGATTCACAATTCTTTTGTGACACAAAAGCAGTGTAGTGGATTCATACAGGCTGATGGTAATTGATTACTCCAGGGTATCCAAAACCTTCTCCTCAGTCTTCTGGATGTTGTCTCCAGCAGCACCCACATGCTCTGCACTTCCCCAGCACTAAGGCTGGCCAAAGCCAGGGACCTCTCGCTGCACCCCTGGAGTGGGCATAGGGCTGTGAGAGGTCTTGAAGCATCATGTGTATTATGCTGTGTTTTCTCAAACCTCACTTACAAATGAAAATAGAAAGAAAAAGCCAAATTATCCTTTCCTATAAGGAAACAGGTGCTATTGAGAAAAACCCTGGCATCTGCATCTTAGAACTTTTCCCACGCACATATTTATTTCCATGTTATATGGACAGACACAGCTGTTCACACCAAAAAAATCCTTATCAACTGTGGGTGAAAGCATTAAGTATTTGGTATCCAATTGTGTTAAAATACTGCCTTCACTCCTCCACTCCTCTGTAAAGAAGGTCGTGGGCTGTTTGACATGGTTTCAGAATGGCAGTTCCTGCTTTTTCCTTTCAAGTCCCCAAGGAACAACCCACAGTATTAGTATACCTGAGGAGTTTTGACGTGGAGAAAGAGGTGGGATGAGATCCGTATTTTTCAGGAAATGAAGTGCTCGAAGATGAATCCTCAGCAGGACAGAGCAATTTATATTATTTATTGGGTGAGTAAACTTGGAATAAAATGCTATTTACCCCTCAACCCATGGAATGGTCTTTAGCAGAAATGTCAGTAAACATTTTCATGCCAGGTTTCTAGCTCTTGCTTTGAACTACCCCATAAAGCAAGGGACATTTTAACAGTTATTCAGAGTAAAGTCATGGTTTGTATCTGAGTGCTTTCACCGAGGCTTTGCAAGTAGATGACATGAGACAATTGAAAGTGTGTGTATAAATCTTGTGTGGTGTGCCCTTGATGTCTTCTGAATGTGGGTGCTACTGAGTTCTGGGAAATAGACAACCTCTTTAAATAAAAGTGTGAAAGTCAGAAAAGGTCAGAGAAGCAGAGGAACAACTTCAGCTGTTTCCTAATCCCTGAGATAGAAATGGGTAAGGCTGTGAAAATGCATTTTCAGTTACTGCTGAAAATTATACAAGAGAAGCAATCAGAAAAAGTCTCGGCTTGTACCAATAAAAAAGTGTCACTCCATGGGAGAGCAGATCCCTGTGATATTTCCAACCCTGCATATTGCTGGGTCATCTTCTCCGTTGTCCAGTTCTACCCTTTTGCCCCTTATGAGCACCTGGTTTCTTCGCAGAACCCATTCCTTTCATACAGCCTGAGACTCTGCCGTATCCCTCTTGGCACCAGCGTTTGCTTCCCACTTCTAGTGGCTTCAGCATGACTGTCACCTGCATATTTTCTCCTACTTTCAAACTACCTCATTCTAGCTCATGGGGCTGAGCTGAACAGAAGTCATATATTTTTTATTAGAGAGCTGGACCTCCTTCTTTGCTTCCTGTCTGGCAGCTGTCTACGTTACTTTAGAGCTTACCGGTTAGATTGTATTTCCTTCTGTGATGTCTAGATAACGAGACATTAAACTTATTCTCAATGGCATTTGAGTCAAAACCCCTTCATCTCAGGCACAGCTGACATTGGTTGCTTGTACAATCGTCTCAAAGTGGTCCAGCGAACAGGAGGAAGCACCACTACACTGAGCCAGGAATCTATTCCTCTGTTAGGCATTCTGTGTGAATACAGACAACCCTCAGGAACAAGGGATCAAGTTTCAGGGTGCAAATTTCAAGAACGGGGTGTAAGTGTGCTATGAAAGCATCACCCTGAAGGTTTAGTCTCCCAGGGCTGCCCCTGGGCATACTGAGAAGTTAGTGTGCAGCAGCCAGAGGCTGAAAGGAAGAAGGCTTTGTATCACTTTGCTCCTTCTTCTCAACAACACAAAAGCAGAGTAACAGCCACTTCCAAACATTTCAGCCCATGGAAACACAGCCCACTCTGCTGTGGCTCATCCTTGAGCGCTGCGTCTCTCTTCATATGAGCGGAGGGATTGCTCTGTGTGGGTACAGAACATAATTACTCCATTAAATACCACTTTGCAGAGGACATGTTCCAGACAGGGGTATGTAACTCCTGAATGTTAATCTAGTTACCTACCCACTTACCTTCCATCTAATAGTCATTTCCACAGGTAGCTAAGACCCAGCATTAGGAAAAAGACCTGAGCCTGGCTGATGGGTGGTACCATGAATTAATGAAATTAATTGGTCT
>JAOXOE010027971.1:0-15959 GCA_028565055.1 Phoeniculus purpureus | reverse complement strand
GGGGGGGGGTTAATGGAGAAGGAGAGGGCTGGCGGGGACGCGGAGAACAGGGATGGTGGGGAGAGGGGCAGCAGGCAGGTGGATGCGCAGGGGGGTGCAGATGTGTGAGACAGGTGGATGGGTTCCCTGGCAGTGAGGAGATGGAGGACACCCAGGGGGGCACAGCAGAGCCTCTCCCTGTTCCATGGGATCCCCTGGCAGTGATGAGGTGGGCACCCAGTGGAGCACACCATGGCATCGCTTTTCTGTGGGTTCCCCTGGCAGCGAGGAGGTGGGAGACACCCAGCAGTGCACAGCAGATCCTCTCCCTGTCTCTGTTCCTTGCGACCCCCTGGCAGTGAGGAGGTGGGCACCCAACCCAGTGGAGCACACCATGGCATTACTGTTCCATGGGATCCCCTGGCACTGAGGAGGTGGGTGCCTGGTGTCCCCCTCAGCCCAACCATGGAGATCAGCCACTCGGTGAAGGAGCGCACCATCGCCGAGAACAGCCTGGTCATCCTGCTGCAGGGCCTGCATGGCCTCGTCACCACCGTGGACCTCCGCGACGAGAGCACGGCCACGGGCCGTGTCACCAATGTGGATGCCTTCATGAACGTGCGACTGGCCGAGGTGACCTTCACGGACCGGCAGGGCACTGTGTCCCACCTGGACGAGTTCTTTGTGACCGGCAGGAACGTCCGCTACGTCCACATCCCTGACGAGGTGGACATCAGGGCTACTATCGAGCAGCAGCTGCAGGTCATCCACAGGATCCGCTACTTTGGGGGCCGGGACAAAGGCAGGAGGGAATTCCCTCAAACCAAGCACAAGTGAGTCCCCGCCATGGACCCACTCCTCTGATCGGACTGCCAGCCGCCTTCCTTCTCACCAGCTATCCCGCCTAGAGACTCGGGGCTCTCCGCTGCCCTGGTGGTGCCTGTGGGGCAGCAGGGCTGTATTTTTGTAATGAACAAGCCCACTTTAAAGGGTTTGTGGTCTCTCAGCTCATTTCATGTTCTGTTGGCAAACTGTGTCCCTCCCCCGATGGCCAAAGAAGCCCTTCTGGCCAAAGTCTTAGCCTTGGGGTTGTTGAATCCTCCTGCAGCTTTGCCTTCCCCTGCTCTTTCTGTTTCCTGGCACTGACTGGCCGCCTGTAGGTGCCTTCCGCTGGGTCAGTGGTTTCATGGAGCAGCATCACGGGCTGGGCTGAGAAGACCTTTCCAGGTCCAAGCAGTCCCATCCCTGCAGTGAGCAGGGCCATCCTTGCCCAGAGCCCCAGGGTCCAACCTGCCCTGGGGAGGTGCCAGGGATGAGGCTTCTCCCCTCTCTCTGGGCACTTCGGGCCAGGCTCTCCCCACCCTTAGCACCAACAGGCTCTTCCTTAGGTCCCAGTTCAGAGCTGTCAGCCCGGGCCCTCTCACCCCCGGCCCCTCACCACTGGCCCCTCGAAGCTCCGAGGGCGGCTGTCAGGCGCCCCCGGAGCCACCTCCGCAACCGGGCCAGGCCTCTGTGGGTGGGGCTTTCTGCCACACGCCCGCCTCTCCTCCAATCACGGCCGTTCGAATCTCCCGCGAGCCCACCAACCCAGCGGGGGCCAATCGACCGTGGGTGTCGTCTCTAGTCAGCCAATCAGCGTTCCTCTTGCTGGCGGCTCGTCGCCACGCTGAGCCAATCAAATCCTGCCGTGGTTATCCCCGCCCGACTCCCGGCTCTGCTCCAATCGCAGCGGCCGCTAGCTCAGCCGGCCAATCAGTTCCCCGCGACCCACAACGGCCGCCAGGAGGCGGGGCGATGGCGGCGGGGATTGGGGGGGTTCGGTCCGTGCGTCACTTCCGTTGTCAGGTCGCCGCCGCGGAGCTGAGCCGAGGTCGCGGCCGGGCGTGGGGCGGCGGGAGGCGCCGGCGGCCGCGGCCCCCTCGGGCCATGGGTGAGTGAGGCTGGGCCTGAGCGGGACCAGGGCTGAGGGGGGATGGCCGGGCCGCGCCCGCTGCCGCTGTGGAAGGCACCGCCGGTAGCTCCGGGCCGGGCGCTGCACGGAGCCGCTTCCTTCCGTTGAATGCTGGGCCCCCCAGTCCGTAGCCCACCGGGGCCTCTGGGAGCAGCGACCACGGGCTGGCGGGGCTGCGTCCGGGGCCGGGCCGGCGGAGCTTGCCCGCTGCTGGCAGCTCATAGGGGCCCAGCCGAGACCCCGGGACAGGCCGAGCTCTCGGTGTCGTCGTTGGGAGACCTCCCCCGGGGGGTGCCCGGCCGGTCCGAGCGCTGCAGGCGGAGTCTGTTCTGGAGCTCGCTGAAGCCTCCCTAGCGTTTTCCTGCCGGTGACAGCGCCGGGGGTTTGGTCGGTGGCTGCCCACGGGGCCCTTTGGGCGGCAGCTGCTGGGGCTCGGTGCAGGTTTCGTCCTTGGTCGGGGCAGGTCGGTCGCTCGGCGCTGAGGAGGAGCCCTGTGTATCAGCAGGGAGCGGGAGCAGTGAGTAACCTCGGCCGGTAGTGGTGTCAGAGCCGAGAGCCTCCCCGGAACCTGCCCCGCGCTCCTCGAGCAGATCAGGGCTGGCCGGGACCTCCTGCACTCAGAACCCGCTGGCTCCGGCCTGCGGGAGCTGCTCAGTCACAACCCTGAGAGCACTGGACCACTCACCCTGCTCTTGAGGAAGCCCAGCCAGGGCTTTGTCCCTCTGCTCTTCTCCCTGACATCAGGGGTTCGGGTTTTCTCTTGTTGTTTCCCGGCCGGCTGCTCCCTCCTGCTGAGGCTCTGCTGCCCTGGTGGGGGTGGGTCAGGCTTTGGCCAGGTTGGAGCCTTGTGGTGTAGGGCTGAGCACCCTGGGCTCTGCTCTTGGGCTGAGATCCTGTGGGTGGGGTAGAGTTGAAGCAGAGCTCACTCTGATGGGGCTGAGCTGCTGCTGTCTCTACCTGCTGTGGGATAACTGGCTCCATTTGGCTTGGATGAGATGTGAGAGGGGTGCAGGTGAGGGTGTTGGGCTTCACAGGGGCCCTGCAGCCCAGGCAGGGTGAGATCTGAGGGGCAGGGCAGTGGGCAGGTGGCCTGGCTGGCCAGCGGCCCTGGATTGGCAGCAGTTGGGCTGCCGCTTGTGCTTCCCCCTTGCTGGGGTGGTTGTGTTCTGTCCCTTCACTGCTTCTCTGTGGCATCCACGCTGCTGGTTTGGTCACATCATCCCTTTATTTGAAAGCTGCCTCTGTTCAGCTGCTCTTTAACCCCAGGATATTCCAGAATCCTCTCATTGGGAGCCACAGAGGGAAGCCTCGTGTAGGCTCTGAGCTGTGTGTGTGCTGAAGGACAGCCCTGCTGGTCCTGCTTGAGCTGGGCTCTTATCTGTCTGCAGAGACTGGTGGTGCTCATGGTTTGTACAGTGTGAGTGAGTCTCCCCACTCCGGGCAGCTCTCGCTGGAGCAGAGGAGGCTCTGCCTGGTGGAGTTTTCTGTGTGAAACAGTGGAGGTTTTGCTGCTCAAGACAGTTCATGAAGCTGTGGTGTCGGCCCTGGTGCTTCCCCCGCTCCCAGTGCGAATGGCAGTAACGTTCACTCCAGTCAATCTCTGCCTGTCTGGTTAGGGCTGGGTGAGCAGATCACCCAGTAAAAACAGGCACCACACCTCGCTGCAAGGAAAGTGTCAGCACGTGTGAGTCACGCTGATCGCTGGGCGCAGGGAGGTCCCGCTGCGCCGGCTTTGTGGGATATTGAGCGCACGAGCTGCGAGTGAGAGACGGACTCCTGTCACACAGCACACGCCTCTCGCACCGGGGTGACTGCACGGAGCATCCCCACTTGGGGAACTCAGTGCTGGGAGGGCAACCCAGTCTGGGATGCAGTCAGAGAGCTGCAGTTGGGGTCCAGGCTCTTCCCCTGCCCTGAGGTTGTCAGGCTGCATTTTTCCTGGTGGATGTGGCCAGTGTTCAGGGTGAAAGGGTTAAGCTGGAGCTGCTGTTTATGTAACCCAAGAGGGAACTCCCAGCGATGAGTCCTTGGCTATCGCATGTGTTGATGCATCAGAAGGGTTTAAAGAAAGCCCAGCTTGTGGCTTGCACTGTAATTACGTTGCTGGAATCGGGTGCTTCAGAGTTTCCCCAGCAGCCAGGGGGAGCCAGGAAGGAGCTGGTGTTCCCTGCTGCGTGCCTTGGCCCTGAGACGCTGGAGAATGGCCACAGCTAAATGGGGAGGGTGTGCTGGGATCCCTCTGTCAGTGCCTCTCTCACCTACCTAGGGTCAAACTAACCACCAGGTTGGGCTGACAAAGGGGGTTTCCTAGTGGGTCAGCTCAGCTGGGGTTTCTGGAGGTGTCTGTGTGTCTCAGGAAGCTCAGCTCAGCTCACACCGCGTGGTTGTGCTTCTCCAGGGGCCTCCTGATGGCACTGGGGTGCCCCAGCCCTTTAGGATTCTTCCTTCTCCTTTCGTCACAGAAACTGTGAGTGGCTTTGAGCAAACTTCTCGCTCAGGGAAGGGGCCGGAATGAGTCTCTGCACGTTTCCAAGAAACCTCTGAGTCAGGGCTCCTCTGTTTCAGAAGGGTTCCCTTCCCGGAAGGGCTGCGCAGCGGTACCCGGGCAGCACTGGTGCCTGTGAGTCACCCCACGGGCTTTTTTTGGTGCAGCTTCTCTTCGCGAACAGTTAAACTTCCAGAGCCTCCGGTGAAGGTAACGTTCCTGTGCACCGCGTGCTCTGCTCCCCCCCCTTGCCTGCTGAGCAGCGCCTTCCCTGGGATCCCCTGCCAAGAGCCCCCACAGTCCTCCAGCCGGCGACTCCTCCGCAGCCCGGCCTGGTCCCAGCTCCGCCTGTTCCAGGGAACGAGCCTCCCCGTGTCCCTGGGAGCACCGATGACTCCTCTGTGAGCTGTCGCTGCCTGGGTTTGCCCACGAAGGTGTGTGGCAATCAATGCTCTGCTCCAGGATTGCTGCT
This sequence comes from Phoeniculus purpureus, assembly GCA_028565055.1. Taxonomy (NCBI): domain Eukaryota; kingdom Metazoa; phylum Chordata; class Aves; order Bucerotiformes; family Phoeniculidae; genus Phoeniculus; species Phoeniculus purpureus. The sequence continues at coordinate 11,072 of JAOXOE010027971.1, read as the reverse complement.
TCTCACCGCGACACCAACTGCTCGTCGCTGCGCCGGGGCTGTTCTCCATTTAATGTTCGTGGTTGTGTCCAGCACTGCCGCTCGTGAGCTGGAACTAGCCCTGAGCCAGGCTTAAACCTGGGCTCGGTGCATCGCTGCTGGTCAGTACTGCCTGCTGCGCTGCCGCCTGACTTCGCTCGTTTGAATCTGTTCTTCTAGCTTCGTTTTTGCCAGAGCTGAGACCTGGCTGAAGGAGTGTGGATGGGGTGAGAGGGATGGGAGCTCGTCCTCAGCCTTGAACTTCCAGCAGACTCTGGTGGGTTCCATCAACCGCTGCTGGTCCCCATCGCCTGCTGTGCAGGGATCAGCTCAACGGTAGCGGCAGGGTAGGGACAGCCTCGGGCTTGTCAGACACCCTGCTGCAGAGAGTTGGTATCAACCAACCTCCTGATCCCCTCGGTGGCAGCTAAACCTGAGGAGGTGGTATCAGTGCCCCAGCCTCCTGGCTGCTCCCTGTGCTGCCGACTAATGCTGTTAGCACCCTGAGGGGGTGGTCGGATTTGCCCTGCTCCAGCCGCCAGCTCTGGCTGCTGGCCTGCAGGACCTGCTCGTTCTTTCATCGCAGATGAAGAGCTCCGCTCCCTCCCGTCTCGTTTCCCTCTGCTGCAGCGCTGGGCGCTGGAGCGTCGCAGCCGACGTCGGGAATTGGCCGATCTCCTCGAGCTACACAATTAAAAGACGTTGGTCTGGCTCTCAAGTCATTTGATTAAGGACTGAGGTCGCCGCTGGCAGAGCGAGAGGCTCTCGGCGCTGCCCCAGTTGCATGGAGCCCATTAAGACCATTAAGTAGTGAACAGTGTCAGTGTGACAGGGACCATCACGGTCAGGGCTGGTGGGAAGGGGAGGTTGGCTCCCTTCGGACAGTTGTGGTTAGGAGGAGGGAGCAGGGATCCCACCCCATGAGTGTCCAACAGCTCCGGCCCTGGGTCAGCGAGGTTTCAGTGGGTTTGTCCTTTGCGATGCCGGTGGCTGCTCTCTGGAGGTGGGTCCCACTGATGGTGGGATGGGGCCCTGGTGCTGCAGTGGGTCCTGCTCTGGGTCCGGGCACCAAAGGCTGCTCTGGCTTCATATTTCTGCTCGTGGCTGCAGTTGTTTCAAACTGACTGGTTTATTTCGGCTTTTGCCTAGAGCTGCTGCGTCTGGGCCCTCGCTCGGCAGCGCTGGCTCATGTGGGGAGAGTCCTTCTAGCAGCGGAGCACTGTAGGGGCCCAGCTCCAGCCAGCAGTAAGCGAATCTGTGGGCAGAAGCCTCTCAGTGGGGAAGGGGGAGCCTCCTGTGTTGCTGTTCTTGTGGAGTTTAAGCTTCTCCCTGAGCCCAGTGTCAGAGCACAGCTGGTGGCTCCCGCTCTGTGGTGCCGCTCGAGGAGCTCTGTGCCCTTTGGAGCCGTTTCCCTACTCTCACGGGGGTTGTGCAATGGGCACAAAAGGGACCCGTCCTGCACTTCCACAGCAGCTGCCCCGGGACTTCTTCCCTTTGCTCTGGGACCGTCCTTCATCCCAGAGGTTCCCCCTCCGGGTGCTGTCAAGGGCTCCCGAGGTTTCTGCTGCCTCGTGATGCCTCAGGAGCCGGGGAGAGAGCCGGGAGCTGGGCTGCTCGGTGCGGGGGTTGTGTGGGACAGCGGAGCGCTGGTTTCTGTTGGTGTTTTTGTCACTCAGGGTCGGGGCGAGGGCAGGGCAGGGGCACCTCCGCTTGCTCTCGGCACCGACACACTCATAGCGAAAGTGCCCAGCGGCTGGCGGGGCGCGTGACTGGGTGCTGGGGCTCGGGGGTGCTGCCAGTCTGTTTGCCGTGGCCCGTGCGTTCCTCGGGCCTTTCCCAGTTGCTCTGGGTGGAGGGAACCAGCCCCGTGGGGGGTTAACAGCGGGGCGATCCGTGCGATGGCTGAGGGTCAGACCGAGCAGCAGAGGTTGGACTGGGTGATCCCTGAGGTCCTTTGCAGCCTGGTGATTGTTCTGGGGATCATCTGTGGAGGTAAATGGGTTCGGCTCCAGAGCGCCTGATTTCAGTCTCGGGTTTCTCGGTGAGGCAGTGCCGGGTTCAAGCTGAATTAGTTGGCTTTAAGAGGCCGACTGTCAGCTGTGAAGAGCCACTCGCTTGCAGTGGGGATTAGACTCCAGCGCCATCTGTTCTCTGCCTTTGCAGCACTCGCTCCGTTCAGGTCCCAGCCTCAAGCACTGACCCTCCCTGTGATCAGCACCTGCTCGCCGTGGTGCTTCTGCCGTCGCTGCCTGGGGTGCTTGAGGCTCTCTGGGTGCCCCGTGGTGGAGGTTGCAGTGGAGGACTCTGAAGGTCTCTCTCTCGCAGCACCTCGGAGCTCCCTGGCTCCTGCCTTTATCCCGCTGTGCAGGGCTGAGGGGCGGTGGCTTGTGTGGGACCAAAGTGAGGAGCCCTCGTGCGGTGCCGGGAGCCGCCGCGCGTTCTCGCGCCCAAGAGCGACCCAGACCCACAGCATCAACTGTGTCTCGTTTCGCATTGCAGAGCCCTCGACCTTTCGACCATCCAGCCTTCTCCAGGGCGATGCCTCCTGTCTGCTGAGACGTTGGAAAACCTAGTTTGGAAGAGGAGTAAAGATACAGTTGATGCTGAACGACGACGTGAGTGAGCGGCTTTGTTTACGATAAGGCACCAGCCCCGCTTGCGCAACCTCCTTATCTGCCGGTTTCTGGGCGCTGGGGTTTCTCGTTACTCCCCCGCTTCCAGCAGGGCTGAGGAGGGTGGCGCAAGCGGTGGAGAATTTCACCAGGTGCAGTCAGAAGTGAGCTCAGGGGTGCGGAATGAGCAGGACAAGGACCACGCGGGGTCAGCTTGGCTGGGCCTGGGGCGCGCGTGAGCGGTGCCGCAGGGACGCCGGCCACTGCGAGACCTCCTCGGCCGCTGTCGGTGACCTGCTGGATGGATCAGCACAGTGAGATCACTGCTGCGTCCGCAGAGAGGGTGGGACTGCCACAGGGTGAACCTCACTCCGTGTGATGATGTATCAGCCTCTGGGTGATGAAACACCGGGGCTGCTTCACAACACACCAGTGCAACCCCAAAGTCTGTTCCCAGTCTGCCGCAGTAGCCTGTTAGGGAGCTCTGCTGGCGCTTGGTCTGGCTTGCTCAGGGTAAGGAAGTGGATCTGGGGCTCGGTTCCTCCTCTGCCACACCTCCACCCCAGGAAGGGCTGGAGTAGGAGGCTGAATGTCCAGGCATTTGTGCAAGTCTTTGGAACCGTCTTCTGAGAGACGGAGGTGGAGAGGGGGTGTCCTGGGACCAGCACTGGAGCGTGGCGGGGCCGGTTCATGCCTGCGCTGTGCAAAGGAGCCTGGCAGCCGTCACAGGAGCCGCTTGTCCGGCTGCGCTGACCCCAGCCCGTCCTGTGGGGAGGAAGAGCCTTGGTCGCAGAGGCCTGAATCCCTGCGTAGGAGTCAGCCGGGGTTTAGCTGCTTGTGCTGAGCGATGGCCGAGTGCGGGCCCTGTGGAGTCCTTGGGCACCGAGTCCTTGGGCACCGTGGTTGTTTGCATGGGGTGGTCGTGCAGGAGCGCGGGGAAGCGGCAGTGCTGTGCCCTGGGACCGGAGCGGCCGCTGAAGGCAGGTGACAGCGTGTGAGCTCCAGACCTGAGCACTTTCTCTGGGAGTTGCTTGGGGAGGTGTTCGTTTGCCAACTCGTTTTTGCTGTAAAACAATCTTTAACTGTTCTGCCTGGTTCCCCCTCTGGGTCTCCAACAGCTCTTCTAGGCTGACTTTTTCCACCTTCAGAAGCCCTGGAAGCCGCCAGCCCCGAGGCTGGGCTGTGGGTGCTGTCGCTGGGATCGCAAGCAGCAGGCAGAGCCAGTGGTGCATCCACAGGTGGAAGCCTTCCAGTGCAAAAGGAGGGACGGTGTGAGAACCTGACCGGGTTGCTCATCAGCTCTGATCTTTTCTCTTTCAAGAGCCGAGGATGAAGCGGCGAGCATCAGACAGAGGAGCCGGGGAAACTTCCACTAAGGCCAAAGCTCTTTGTGCAGGGATTTCTGGAAACAATGCCAAGAGAGCGGGCCCTTTCATACTAGGTAAGCAGGGAGGCTGTTCTTCTGTGCTCTGCCCAGGGAGCTCCTGATTGCAAAACCGAAAACAAAAGGAGCTGTAAACTGAGGCAGAGCAGATGGATCATGTAGTGTCTGCGCTCAGAGAGCTGCTGCCTTTGGGGAGCAGCAGCCCCTGGAGCTCCTGCGGGCAGCCCTGGCTCCTAGCACACACGGGTGCCCCTGCTTTCACCCTCCTCTCTTGGTTCTTTCTGTATCACCGCTTTGTTAGAGAGCAAATCCTTTCAGGGGCCTTTTCGATCAGAGCTCTGGGTTCAGCCCTGCCTGGATCGTGCTCAGCAGAGCGACACCTCGCTCAGAGTGCTTTAGGCAGCCTGTGCTGAGGCAGGACCATGCTGGCAGCTTCTGAGAGCTGCTGGAGCAGCTGTTGGCTCAGAACTGGTTCGTGAACCTGCAGAACCACGGTGGGAAGCAGTGGATAATCAGCTGGAGGCTGATTGATTAGAGCTGAAGAGTGGAGACGCTGCGTTGTGCTCAAGTGAGAGGCTGCTGGGTGTCCCTGAGCCCTCCCTGCAGAGGTGGCAGCTGGCTCTCGGCTGCAGTAGCAGCAGCAGCTGCGAGGGGTGTTGCTGGTAGCTGCAAGAGCTGGGTGCTTCAGACAGGCAGAAGTTAGAATCTTGCTGGACAGCAGGGCCCTGGGTGGCCCTTTGCTTAATCCTTTCCCAGGTGAACAGGTGAAAGGACGTCCCAGGAAGGTGTTGGGGCTCGGGGCTGTCCCAGGAAGGTGTCGGGGCTCAGGGTCCCTGTTCCCTCTGCATGGCCCTTTGTGGAAGAGCACAAAGAGAACAGGAACTTGGATTAGTTGGCGCTAGCCTGCGTGACACGGAGCTGCTGCCGTCACCCCCGTTAGTCACCGCTGCCCGGCGGAAGACAAGTCTGTTTCTGCTTTTTGCCGCCAGGTCCACGTTTAGGTAACTCCCCTGTGCCAAGCATTGTTCAGTGTTTGGCAAGGAAGGACGGGACCGACGACTTCTACCAGCTGAAGGTAAGCAAAGTGCACCGCCCGAGGCTCTCTGGCTCCTGCAGTGGTGGGGTGCGGGCTGAGCCCCTGCCCTGTCAGAAGCAGCTGCTGGAGCAGCTCTGCCCGAGCACAGCTCTGGGGTGCAGGTGAGAGGCCTCTGCCTGCCACACAGCTCTCCTGGAGCCCTCTGAGCTCCCCAGGCCCACTGTGGGGGCAGTTCTGGGGGGAGAACTCCCCTGGGATGTTTGCAGGAGCCACTTGAGCAGCTCCTCAGCGCTGGCAGAGCTCGTGCTCAGCGTAGCTGTTGGCTCGGATGGGGTTGTGGCAAGTGCAGCCAGCAGAGCGGTAGCCTCGGCTGGCCCCTCTGCAGGCAGCAGAGGTGGTACTTGAAAAGTGACAGATTTGGGGCATCTCAGCTTTTCTGGGAAGAGTAAAGGTCTTTTCCCTTCTCCTGAAGATTCTCACCTTAGAAGAAAGGGGTGATAAAGGAGTAGAAACCCAGGAGGAGCGGCAGGGCAAGATGCTGCTGCACACGGAGTACTCTCTGCTGTCCCTGCTCCACAGCCAGGAGGGAGTGGTGCATCATCACGGGCTCTTCCAGGTACGGCCGGGCCAACGCCGGCTGCTGCGTTGGCTCCAGCTGCTGAGCCCGCTCTCTGTGCTGAGAACCTCCAGCACGCTGCTGGGAATAGCCCCTGCTGCTTCCAGCCAGCAAGGGGCTGCTGACCGCTGTGTGGGGTGGCACTGGAGAAATGGGGGGATGTTCCCAGGTGGAGCAGGCGCCCGGTACCGGCCCCTTCGAGCAGGAAAAGCCCTGCTGAGTGACACTGTGCCCGCTGAGAGCCTTTAGAAGCAGGTTTGTGCTCCCCGGGCTCTGTGCTGCCTGATGACAACTTGTGAAAGGGAGCAAATTGCCCGGGAAATGTCTCAGCAAACGGAACCAGCGAGTGAGCTGTGCTGCTGCCAGTGCCCGCGGAGCTGCCCGCGGGCGTCACGGCCTCAGAGGAGCCGCTGCTCTGGCCGCTCTCACTGCTGTGCTTGCTGCTCCCATCTTAGCAGCCCACTTCTCACTGGTACCGGATGGTAACGGGGCCGCTGGCCGGCTCCCAGAGGTGTGGAAGGGCTGCTCGTGGTGTCGGAGGGTTCTGCTCTCTGCCTGAGGTTAACGTGCTGGATCCCCAGCACTGACAGTCTGCACCGCTGTGGAGTGTCTCTCGGTTCCACCTCACGGTGCCCGGGGACCGTTTCAGTGCTGCCGTGCAGAGCCCAACAGCACAGACCTCCTTGGGCTTCTCTAAGGAGGGATCCTCTCTCTTCTTGCTGACGTCCCAGCTGAGGGCAGAGATCGAGCAGCACCAGTGCGTTGGCTCTGTGTGTTTTGAGGTCAGCACAGTTATTTGTCCTCTGCTGCTCTCCCCGTGCCCAGCCACCTCCCCTGACCCGTCGCTCCTTTGTCTGCCTCCCCGCAGGACCGGGCTTGCGAGATTATAGAGGATCTGGAAGCCAACAGGATGGTGAGGAAAATGAAGAAGCGCATCTGCCTCGTGCTGGACTGTCTCTGCGCCCACGACTTCAGCGACAAGACGGCGGATCTCATCAACCTGCAGCACTACGTCATCAAAGAGAAGAGGCTCAGCGAGCGCGAGACGGTGGTGATATTCTATGACGTGGTACGAGTGGTAGAAGCATTACACAAGGTGAGAGCTCTGGGAGCGTTCCCTCATTAGGGTAGCAGATGTGTGCACAGACTCACAGACCATTAGGGGTTGGAAGGGACCTCGGAAGGTCACCCAGTCCCATGCCCCTGCCACAGCAGGATCCCCTAGATCCAGTTGCACAGGAACAGCCCAGGCAGGTTTGAAATGTCTCCGGAGAAGGAGACTCCACAACCTCCCTGGGCAGCCCCTGCCAGAGCTCTGGCACCCTCACTGGCAAGAAGGTCCTTCTCACACTGACGGGGAACCTCCTCTGCTCCAGCTCACACCCGCTGCCCCTTGTCACATCTAAACTTTCAAGTCCTTGGAGTTGAATTAAAGGTGAAATTGATCTAGGGCATCCTGCTGTGTCAGGGGGATTGGACTGGATGATCTTTTGAGGTCCCTCCCAGTCCCTAACCTTCTGTGATTTCAGCTCTAAACCCAGAGCCAACGATGTGCAGGTCCATACAACTCCAGCCCTTCCACAGTGTCTCTTGGACACAGATGAGGTGGGACAGAACCATCAGGTTAACAACGTGTCCCTTCATACTCTGGACATCCCCTGCTCCTATTATGCACAGACCAGTTCCCAGCTCAGCACACTGCTTCTTCTATACTGGGAGTAGCAAATGTGAAGCAATTCCATAGCCAGGCGGTGCCACCAGTTAACTCCTGGGACTCTGTTACCCCCTCCTCACTGTCCCAACCCCACATCAGCTCATCCCTTCCTCCCACACAGAGGCCAGCAAACTCACCTTGCAGGGGTAAGGATGAAGAGAAGGAAGCAGAGGGACAGCGCCAAAACTAACCTGCAGGGTAGGAGCTGGTGCCTCTCTCCATAAATCCTTCCCAAGGCACCAGGGCTGGACTGCAGCAAGAACTCCAGTTGCTCCAGGAGCAGCTGGTCACAGGGCAGGTTTTTGTCCCTCCTACATGTCCATGGAGAGCACCCTGGGTGAGTGAATGCCCTGCCTGGGGGAACAACAGCGGGCAGGATGCACCCCTACACCCCATCCAACCTCAGCAGCACCCACCCAGCAGGTGCCATCCCAACCTGGGAGCTGGAGAAGCCTCAGGAATCCACCTGGACCAGCTAAATTGGACTGGGATGCAAAGAGCTGTGGGACCTGCTGGCAATGGCTATTTACAGCAGCAGGAACACAATCACAGAGCATCGGGGATTGGAAGGGACCTTGAAAGTCCCTTCCCACCAGTCCAAGTGCCCCTGCCACAGCAGAAGCTTTGTAAGAGACCCCTGCCTGCTAGGGAGCTCCTGATCTTCAGCAAACATTTCAGTGAGAACCAGAAAGATCAGACCTGGCATTTGCTCTACAAACCCAGTGGGGTTTGGCCAACTTCCTCCTTAGGGACAGGGCTCCCAGTCCAGCTGCTCATGCATCAGGCGGCTTCGGAGCAGAGGCACCACCCAGGCACGTGTGAAGGGTTTACTGAGCCAGTCTCATCGCAACACGGAATCACAGGGTTGGAAGGGACCTCCAAAGGGCACCCAGCCCAACCACCCCTACACCCAGGTTGCCCAGAACCCCAGCCAGCTTGACCTTGGATGGCTCCAGAGATGGGGCCACCATCAGCCTCATCCAGCCTGACCTTGGATGGCTCCAGGGATGGGGTCTCCATCAGCCTCATCCAGCTTGACCTTGGATGGCTCCAGGGATGGGGTCACCATCAGCCCCAGCCAGCCTGACCTTGGATGGCTCCAGGGATGGGGCCACCATCAGCCCCAGCCAGCCTGACCTTGGATGGCTCCAGGGATGTGGTCTCCATCCTCTCTGGCCAGCCTGTTCCAGGGATCCCCCATCCTCAGATTCCAGACCTTGTTCCTCCTGTCCAGCATCACTCTGCCCTTTTCCAGTTTCATACCAGGACCCCTCGTCCTGCAGTTCCCTGCCCCTGGGAACAGCCTTCCCCAGCCCTCTGACAGCCCCGTTCATGGGTCGAAAGATCACTACAAGGTCTACAGACAAAAATCAGCCACAGGTGCATTTCCCACCCAGAGCATGAGGTGCCAGATGTGCTCCAAGGTTCTCCCCAAGGCAGCACTCCCAGCCACCTTCCCACAGGGGAACACGGAGAGCTGGAGGGATTTCCTTGCAAAGCAGCTCTTGAGCCACTGGTTTGGTACCAGAAACAGGAATTCCAGGTGGAGGGAGGATGAGGAAGAACCAGTCTATCTCTGGAGGAACTGAGATGGGAGGGAGAGCAGAGCTGCTGACCCACACGTGGCTTGGGCTCTCACTATTACTCTGCCTTAAGCCATGAGATCCCCAGCCACCAGCAGAGCACCCCCTGAGTCACCAGCATGATGCTGCCAGGGAGGGAAAGACAATGCAAAGAGCAAAACAAACCAGGCTGGAGGCTTTGAAGCTCCTTTAGTCACTGCTGCATCCAAAGGACCAGGCTCCACCCCACCAGAACAAACAGCAGGAGATCCCACAGCAAAGATGCTCCTCTGCAGGCTGCCCCACCAACCCTCTCCTCCCCAGCTCCTGCAGCCTCTCACAGCACCAGAACATGATCACACTACTTGATGTGGCCCATACAGGATCAAACTAGGAGCTCCCAGTGTCTCAGACAACCTCTGCATCAGCTCTGGGTAGGACTTGAGCTAAAACCTCAGTGAGAGCCTCTCTCCCACCTCTGGAGCCATAGGAGTAGCTCAGAGCAGCCTAAACCCAACCCAAGAAAAGCCACCCAAGGGGATAACCTTCCCATTTCCGGGACTTGTCTCAAAAGATCACCCCTGAGAAGAGACAGAGGAGCCACCAAGGGAGGACAGTGCTGCACGACTGCCACTCTCTGTGTCTCTGAGCTGGGATGACAGGGAGAGCAGATGATGGAGAGCAGCTCCCATGAATTTTCCCTCCCAACCTGTTGTTTGGAGACTTCAAGAGGCAGAATGATGCCCCCACATCCTCCCCAAGTCAGAGTCATTCTTCTCTGTAGTGAAAAGGGAAACAGAGTTCTTCCAGATGCCTTTCAAGAGAACCACTGGAAAAGCCCTGCTGGAGGAGAAGTCCCTCAGAACTACTATCTTTGGCCACAAGATTCCAGCTGTGGTCTCAGCAGGGCAGAGTAGAGGGGGAGGGGAACCTCTCTCCATCTACTAACCGTCCCCTTTCTGATCCACCTCAGGATGCCTTGTTGGCCACAAGGGCCCATTGCTGGCCCTTACTGGTTTTTGAAGAGGTTAATTCAGGCAGAAAGGACGGGTACATCACCCCATTCAAAGGAGCTCCCTCATCCCAGCGTGTTCCCCGGTCACGTTGTGCCGGCCGTGGCCGGGTTATGTTTAATTAACCACAGCCAAGGCTAAACCCCTAATGCCACACAGCAGGGCCATATGGTGGGACTGTCTCTCCCAGTTGCCCTCTGCTTCCAGTCAGCACCAGAAGCCCTGCTCGCGGCACCACGTGAATCGCTGCTAGAAGTGGTGAGTTGACTCCCAATATAAGGGGGTGGCCAAGCTGAGAGCCAGAACAGGCTGAGCAAGGGACTGATTGCCCCAGCGATGCTGGAGTTGCCAGCACGTGCCTGGCATAGCCCCTGAACAAACCAGGGCAGAGAAGCCTCCTCTGCAGTTGCCGGCTGGGCAAGCAGCCCAGAGCCCTGGGGCAGGACGCGGCTTCTTCCCTCACCCAAATAACCCCCAGCACCAGCTACCTGCTCTCTGCAGGGTACCCTCACCTGGGGTGGGTCGTCCTGTGCCCAAGCCTGGGGCGAGCAGCTGGCGCTAACAGCTTCTGCCAGCTGATTAGGAGGCTCAGCTGACCCCAACCAGCAAAGGTTTGACTCGCTGGAGCCCAGGCTGACTCCACAGAGACCAGTTTGCAGCAGATGTTGCAACGGGCTGAGCTGGCGAGGAGCAGCACCAGCAGCACTACTGGTTACCCACGGCACAGGCTGGCTCTGCCCTCTTCTGCCCCGGGTCTCAGCCCTCCCCACCCGCCCCACTGGTCACACCTGCCCCTGGGCCACGCAAACATCCAGAGCAGCACCCTGGGGACGCGGGGCGTGGGGTGGCCCCAGCCCAGTCACCTCGGTTGGCCCCGCTGTGTCCCCTCCCACACGATGGGCAGGTTAATCTCTCCTGCCGAGCCCCAGCGCAGAGGCAGCAGGTTTGAAGCAGGAACCCGAGTGACTCCCACTGGCTCCTCGTCCCTGGGGAGCTGGGGCAGAGCGACGCGTCCGACTGCTTTACTCTCTCCAGAGGAGTTTACACCTCAGCGTAGAGTTGTACAAACACCAACCCCTCCTGCTCTGCGGGACCTGCTGCCGCCAACCCCTGCGCA
>JAOXOE010027970.1:0-17130 GCA_028565055.1 Phoeniculus purpureus | reverse complement strand
TATCTGAAGGGGGCCTACAGAAGAGCTGGGGAGGGACTTTTTAGGATCTCAGGTAGCGACAGGACTAGGGGCAATGGGGCAAAGCTGGAGATGGGTAGATTTAGCCTGGATGTGAGGAGGAAGTTCTTCACAATGAGTGGAGTTGCCCAGGGAGGTGGTTGAGGCACCATCCCTGGAGGTGTGGGTTGCCCAGGGAGGCTGGATGAGGCTGTGGCCAGCCTGATCTAAGGTGGGATGCCCATGGCAGGGAGGTTGGAACTGGATGATCCTGTGGTCCCTTCCAACCCTGACTGATTCTATGATTCCATAGTGATTTACGGTGGAGAAGGTCCTTTCATCTTAAAGCCTGTGTTGTAGGTGCTTAGAACTTGTAGAAAACAATCTGGATGTGTTCCTGTGTGACTTGGTCTAGGTGATCCTGCTGTGGCAGGGGGACGGGACTGGCTGATCTTTCGAGGTCCCTTCCAATCCCTAATGATTCTATGATTCTGTGAGTTGCAGTGCTGGATTATCACTCTTTTTGAAGTGTTGTTTCTCTTCCACTAGTCTTTTGCAGCAGCAACATGTTCAATAAGGGTTGTTTTTCCCCAACACAATGATTTTCAGTTTTCCTGTGAGTGTGCCCTCTCCAGCTCTTTTCCCAAACCCAGAAGACCAGATAAAGAAATGCCCTGAGACTCAGACAAGGACGCAGGGAGCGTGCACTGAAGAAATGGCTAAAGGTCTCACACACATCAGACAGGAGGGATGGTTGTAGCCTTTCACAATCACGGGGACTGGAAAGAAGGTCCCGTATTTATTTTGCTGTTCAGAAAAGCGTCGTTTTGAGAAAATCAGAGAATTGGCAGGAATCAGATTTAGCAGCACGTTAGCAATACAAATATTGTCTGCCGGGAAACTTGCCTTCTCTCAGTTTCACAGCTGAAATCTGTGAAGGTGCAAGCGGAGTAGAGAGAGGGAAGAAGCAGCATTTCCAAAGGAGTGTGTTGCCTTGTATCTGCCGATGAAAAAACAGATCTTTGGTCTTGCAGTATGTTATTTATGGTGTTCTCTCATGTCAGTCCTTTTATCTCATCAGGTTTCACATTAATTATTCACTGACGCTCTGGCTATGTTATTCGATTGCTCTTCTGGAATGTATGTTAAATTTAGTTATACTGCACTTTCCCAGTGAAGCCTTGGTACTGACACTCACAGTTTAGCGGATCACAATCCCCTCCTCCCACCTTCCAACTGTGGGTTGTGTTGTTCTTTAACAGAACGCCACCAGCATGGTGCTAGACAGATCCTCCGCTTAGACTCGGAGGCTGCGTTTCTATGCAGGTTTGCACCTCTCGGAAAGGTCTTGGGTGTCATGAACTGTGTTCTGCTCAAGTGTATTTCTTGTGGGATGCCAGCTGCTTTCCTGGCATTAGGCATGGACGTTGCTGCTAAATTAGGCTTCCTAACACAGTTGCTGACACACGTTGAATGCAATCTGCACGACCCCGACCCCTAATCTGAATTGAAGGCATGGTGTGCATTATTCCTGTTCTAGCCCATCCTTTCTTCCTTCAGCTTTGTTAGGTACCTGAAATAATTGCTATGACTTAAAAACGTCACGATTTTATATGTAAGGGCTTGCTGGCTTCCTCCTGGATTTCAAAATAGTCTTTCTAACAATGGGTCACGAAGGGTGTTTGGAAGACGTCTCTTCTATTGTTTGCCTAACGTAAGTCATATAAACCTTGTGTGTCTCTTACTTACCAGGACTGCAAGTCAAGGGCTGGAAAATCTGCCCTGTGCAATCAGAAAAGACTTTCTGCATAACCACAGGTTGAAATGGGGGTGGTCAATATATCCTTCTACGTAGCTAGTGCTTTGGTTGAGCCTCTTCACCTTTGAGGCGAGCTGTGTTCTGCATATAGACGTCTTCGATGCATGTGGAGTTCTGAACAAGTCCTTCTGACACATGTGGTGTGGAGGCTGTGGCTTTTTACAGCTCTCTCAGATGGGATTGACTTGGATGGGCACAGAATATGACATAGAAAGGAACCGACTGATTCATCTCAACAGCAGAAACGCTCAACGTGTTTACGAGGTTTGAGTGCAGATGCTCAGACTGTCCAAGGTTAGCGTTATGAGGAGGAAGCTCTTCACTGTGGGAGTGGTGAGAGCCTGGAATGGGTTGCCCAGGGAGGTGGTTGATGCCCCATCCCTGGAGGTGTTTAAGGCCAGGATGGATGAGGCTCTGGCCAGTCTGATCTAGGGTGGGGTGTCCCTGCACATGGTGGGGGGTTGGACCTGGATGATCCTGTGGTCCCTTCCAGCCCTGACTGATTCTATGGTACTATAGTGACTTACGGTGGGGAAGGTCCTTTCATCTTAAACCCTGTGTTGTAGGTGCTTAGAACTTCTAGAAAACAATGTGGATGTCTTCCTGTGTGACTTGGTCTGGGTGATCTTGCTCTGGCAGGGGGATTGGACTGGATGATCTTTCAAGGTCCCTTCCAATCCCTACTGATTCTATGGATATGTTCCTGTGTGACTTGGTCTGGGTGATGCTGCTGTGGCAGGGGGATTGGACTAGATGATCTTTTGGGGTCCCTTCCAATCCCTAATGATTCTATGATTCCTCTTCAGGTAGAAAATTATCCGCTTAGTGGTGAGTTCTTTAATGTAGCATGTAGAGATGGTGTTGCGGGATCCTATGAGGGGAAATAGAACTTCTTGAGGGTTTCAGGGATTCTCTATCACTAAATAAATATTGTACAGTTGATGCATAAACTACTGGGGGCCATTCTTCAAAGTATGTTACAGATCAAGTCAGACTCAATCATCATCATAGTTCCTTGGTGAGCCATTGGTTGTTACTTAGGTAGGCATTAGAATGTCATCTCGGAAAATGTACATCACTCTTCTTTTATGCACATACTGATCTGTTCTTGATTCTTCTTCGTTTATGAGATCTGATGTGTCTCATCATGTCGTGGGGCAACAGCTGACAGGTCTGTATTACAATTGTGATAGCTTACTTGAAAATAATTGCAAGTGCCAAATAACTGCAGTTGGTTTGAGTTTCTATTAGGTCTATAGTCAATACTAGTAAGCTACTTCTCTGTTATTCTGCCTTATTGTATCATATTATAACCTGTTCTGCTTTAAAGATCACAAACTTCTGCAGTCATATAGCTAAGGGTAATACTGGAGTATATTAACAGTAGATTGACATTAGTTTGACTCAATCTCCTTTCACGACTGAGCTGTGCATTGGCTGCCAGGTTATGTGTGGACCAATTTAATTTTCACTGGTGTAGCATAAAATCTTGTCATGCAGTGACAATTACTGAGACCTATATCCCATAAAATGTACTTTAATTTTTAATTCTTCTGCAGTGTTTAGGAGCAACTCTAGACCTCTTGAGCGCTTGAAGATTTACACTGAAATTATTGTCACCAAATTGTTTCTTTAAAGCATAGATTGCAAATCTTTTGAAGCATTTATTAGAATCTGTGTCATATGCTGCAATTAACTTACTATTATTTGCAGCTGCCCTTTCTAGTGAAAAGATTAGAAGATGGGAGTTTATAATCGGAAAACCTCAACATAGCTGTCAAAAAAGGCTTGGGATCAGTACAAGAAGTCTCAAGGGACAACTTGAAAGGCAGATTTGAACTGTGAACTTCTGTGTCAGAATTCTGATTGCCAAGGACCCTTCTAGGTCACGCAAAAAGGATAATGAGTACTACAGACTTAAATGCTCTTGGACAAAAGTTTATTATAACTGCACAGAGAAATAGCCCAAATATGTCACTGCAGATTCATGGTTATTACTGAAACAATGCATTAATGTTGGCAGTCACTTGAAGTATGGTGTGTATATAATAGTTTCATTTAGTATCACTTAAAGGTCTCTACTGCAAAGAGGCATGACCTGTCACTGATGTATCCTGCTATACCAAAATATGAGAGTTATCCCTTTCCTTTGATAAATTTCCGATCACTTGTCTGCTATACAAAATGAGGAGAATGTAGGATAAGTTATAGAGAACACTCTGCTCGGTGGTTCTTATTCTAGAAGTTGAGGTGATTCTCAGCAAAACAAGGAACATCAGAACATTAGGTATCGTTTTTCTTGTAATTTAAATATAACAGTCATAATGAAAAGAGTGAATTGCTTCAGTTTTTAAAATTTTTTTTTTAAGGGCAAAGATATTTTATTTGAAATAACAGTCTCAGATGTATGTGTTGTTTATTCTGAGATTCTTAAATCAAAAAAGGAACCTAGTACACCAGTATAAATGTAGAACAAGTAAGCATCTGTTTCTGCCATAGAAATGACAAAAACTAAAATAAATTACTGCTTTTTTGAAGGAAAGCAATTGTCTTCTCTACTCTGTCTGCTGTTACCTTTGGAAAGAATCAATGTTTATGTTATTACCTATTATGACAGAGTTTTCAAACTGACTTGCATGTCATGCCATAGCAGTTGGGAAGGTAATGAATGTCACCAGTTTTCAGGAGGAATATGGAAAACAAGATTAGTGCCGCTATAAAGTGCAGTAAATAACTTTGTCATTGTAGGTGATACTAGGCAGACAGAGTTTGTATCTTCCCTTAAACTGTGATTGCATCTGAAGTGGCAGCAATGATTTCACGAGCTCTAGTGCTGAATTTCTAAGTCGTTGTAGAAATGAAATAAGGAAGGACTGTGAAAATTTTTGGAATAAACCTACAACTTTTGTTTTATATTTGAATAAGCAAATGCAGTTAATCTGATAATAGAATAGAATCATAGAATAGAATCATTCAGGGTGGAAAAGATCCTTTGGATCATCGAATCCAACCATCAGTCCTACTCTACAAGTTCACCCCTAAACAAGATCACCCAACGCTACATCTAAGCATCTTTTAAACACATCCAGGAATGATGACTCAACCACCACCATCCTGAGCAGCCCATTCCAACGCCTGACCATTCTCTCAATGGAGAATTTCTTCCTGATGTCTAGTCTAAAGTTATCCTGTTGAAGCTTGAATCCCTTCCCTCTGCTTCTGTCACTAATGACACATGAGAAGAGACCAGCACCAACATCTCTACAGTGTCCTTTCAGATAGTTGTAGAGAGCAATGAGGTCTCCCCTAAGCTTCCTCTTCCTCAAACTAAACAGATTTATTCTCTAGGCCCTTCACCAGCTTTGTTGCCTTCCTGTGCACTCGCTCCAGCACCTCAATGTCTCCCTTGTACTTAGGGGCCCAAAACTGGACACAATGCTCATGGTACAGCTTCACCGCAGTGCTGAGTAAAGTGGAACCTCCCTTTACTCCCTAATCACCTCCCTACTCCTGCTGGACACACAGCGTCTATTACAGGCCAGGATGCCATTTGCCTTCAAATAAATGATAAAACTAGTTTGAGTTTTGATTTCTAAAAGGTATTCAGAAGTATAGCCCTGCTCAGGATAGTGTATTGACTCTGCAATCCAGGATGCAACAAAACAAAGAAAAAATTTAATAAGGTGGAACTGATTGTGTTGGACATTTGTATACCTCTGTGAGTATTGTTTAATTGTCCATGAGATTGAGTTGTTAAATAAGCAGACTAATATAAACTGGAGTAACACAAGAAAACAACTAAGAGATCACAAAATTTTTTTTTCCTAATACATAGTTCTTAATTACAGAGTTCTACATGAAATGCTGTATGCTTGAGAGCTTACATTTCTTGTGTTTGTTGAAGGAAACAAATATTATTTACAAATACCAGAATTTCTCTTGGGTACATAAATTCTAAGTTTGACTTTTAAGGCATGTAAGAATTCATGGATTAATTGAAATGCTGGTTGACACCACAGGTGCACCTGTAAGGTGTTACAGGGAATACTTCGGGCTGTGTTTGTGGTTTCATGTCATGAATACACAGAATGAGTGGCTGATTGACAAGTAGTTATCCATGTTGGGAATGCGTGCAGTATTGATGTTTCATTCAAGTATAATTGTCTGTCTTTCAGATGTACATGAATCTATTCTTCCTAATCCAACAGTTGAGGTGCTGGAGCGGGTCCAGAGGAGAGCAGTGAGGCTGGTGAAAGGGTCTAGAGGGAAAGTCTTATGAGGAGAGGCTGAGGGAGCTGGGGTTGTTTAACCTGGAGAAGAGGATACTCAGGGGGGACCTTCTCTGTCTCTGTTACTACATGAAGGGAGGTTGTAGACAGGTGGGGGTCAGACTCTTCTCCCAGGTAACTAGTGATAGGGCAAGAGGGCAGGGCCTGAAGCTGAACCTGGGAAGGTTAGGTTGGATGTTAGGAAGCACTTCCTCATCAAAAGGATGATTAGACATTGTAATGAACCGCCCAGGGAGGTGGTGGAGTCCCCATCTCTGTAAGTGTTTAAGAAAAGACTGGATGTGGCACTTAGTGCCATGATCTAGGTTATGGTGATGTTAGGTCATAGACTGGGCTTGATGATCTTTTCCAGCGTCAGTTCTGTGATTCTGTAACTGTGAGTGTGAAAAAGGTTATAATCCTGCTTCTAACCCCAGCTGCTCATCACTACCATCTGCTGAAGATGATCATGCTCTCACTTAGCCCGTTTCACTCAACATTATCTGGGCTATCGAAGATGTACTGTTTAAGTCATTTAAACTAGCCTAGGACTAATGATGTTTGGCAAAGAGGATGAGAATTACAGGGTTGGCTGTCACTATTTCTGGAAATATGTATGTCTAAAATGTTTGGTTTTTCAGTGGCTACTCCATCCAACTTAGTAAGTGCTCAGGATGAGATGTTGTACGAAGAGGAGAGTTGAACTATGCTGCCACTGAGCAGCTGTATGTATTCCAGTGTGAAGTTTGGTAGTGGGGCAGTTACAGGCAGATTCCACAACATATTTGTGCAGTGCCACGCTTGTCATCAGAGATGTTGCGGGTGGTTATTGTTCATCTTAAGATGTACAGTAACTGAGCAAAAATCTATAGTGCTTGCTTTGCCTTCATTTGTTTAGATGTAAGTGAAGTCAGCTGGGAAGACAGAAATGATATGTTATTTATAATTGACGTGGCATATCTGCTGTAAGAATGGCTTGTATCATTTACAAGTTAATGCTTAGAAATGCTTTCACAAGTGTCCCTTTATAGACCAAAGTACACTGCACGTAATTTTATTTCTATTAGTTGTGAAAACAGGTATTTCATCAAATCATCATGTTTTACATCCTGTGAGCATTAACAAGCCTACACGAATGAAAGTGCTCTCCAAGTAGAAACACTGCAGGTTTCTAGATTAACAGAAAGACACCTACATTTTAAAGCAAAGACAAAGATGTGATGCAGAGGGCCATAATTTAGTGATGAGCTGGCAGTGCTTTATCAATGGTTGGACTTGATGATCTTAGAATCATAGGATCATAGAATCATTAGGCATTGGAAGGGACCCCAAAAGATCATCATCAAGTCCAATACCCCTGCCACAGAGGATCACTTCAGTGGAGAATTTGTACAATCAGAATCACTCTGGGTTGGAAGGGACCACCTGATCATCCAGTTCCAACCCCCCCACCATGGGCAGGAACACCCCACCCTAGACCAGGCTTGCCAGAAAGGTCTCTTCCAACCAAAGTGATTATATGATCCCATGATTATCATTAGTGTTTTGCCAATACCCTTTAAAATATGTTAATTCTTAGAGGGAACTGTGAACACGAGATGTTTTAATGTGTTGATGTTTGTCAGAAGGAAGTTCAAGAGTCAGAATGGGATGGATTTAAGTATCCATGGTGCACTAGACAACTCATCATGTGAGTTTACTTCGGTGAAATATGAGATGTAGGGGAAACATCCTACTATGAGGAGTTAGTTCTGTCTGCCCTCTCTAGGATTGCTGGATATGATGGATTGTACTGCAACCTCAGCATATCTTTGATTTGGATCACAGTGCAGTTACAAATTAAACATTGCATAAAAGAATTTATTTATAATACAATTCCAAAATAGAAGTGTAGAACCGCATATCCCAAGGTTTAGTGTTCATTTTTATATGCCTTTATAGCAGGCAAACATGAATAAGCAAAATATCAGAGTCAATTCCTCATTATAACAGGATTCAAGCGATGTCACTAGGATTCAGTAAAGTCAAATGAAATGGCAGCAGTCCTTCCACTATTAGAATGAGTTCATTAACTTTTCAAAATCAAACATACATATTTTGCATAAATCAGATAAATTTGTGACTTCAGAAGCATTCAGAAGGGTATTGTAGAGTATAAATAATTACATTCATAATAAAACGTGGTATTCAGGAAAGCCTTCTAGGGGTCAAATCCATTATGCTTTTTCTCACTTTCCAACTTCAGGGGTTATCACACTTTATCTGTGTTACCCTGCCTGTGTATTTGCATGGATTCTGGCTCTAACTGAGGGAAGGCAAAATATTCTGCACAAACCAAGAGAGTGAGTTGTAAACGACAGTGAATTTGGTCTGCAAGCAAATGTTCTCTTTGTATTTTTCTTGGCAACCATTAATAGGCACATTTTAAAGTACTGCCAGGGCTCCAGAGGATCCTTGCTGTTGATCTTAGCTGAGGGAAACCTTGTCTGCTGAATTAGTCTTGATTTCCTCTGAGTATTGTGCATTCCAGAAGCACAAGTTGCACTCTGCCTAGTGACATATAGTGTTAGTACAAATCAAAGAAAACAAAAATATCTTAGAAATAGAATTTTACAGCAAAATAGTAACAAAGTGGGCTATGTATTAAGAATTCTGTAAGGTTATGTATCTTCCCCAGGATGCAGATTTGAGAATCCTTTGATACACCTGTCAGTTGAGTGAACATATACCATAAGTACTACTTCTAGTAGAGAAGTGTGGTAGTCGCTGTTTTGGTTTGTGGAATTTAGAGAGAAATTTTCATAACCTGAAAGACTCACAGCACTCTACCTCAGTTTTACTGCTAAACCCAAGTGCTAAAAAGCAAGAGTTTAATGTAGACCCATATATTGGAAAACATCAGAAGTTTCAAAGAATATTGTTCCAAACTTAAGAAGTCCTGAATGTAGGTTGCTCAAGTTCCTGCATAATTCATGTCCCCTATAATTATGTTAAAATAGTCTTTCCTTGTCTGGTCACAACGTCCCATGAAAAAGGCAAATCTTAATATCTTGCTTGCCAAATTTCCAGTTTATATTTGAAGTATAATTTCAAGTTTATTTTCTATAATTTCTGTAGAAACTATATGTATATATAGTATATGATGTAGTATATAGTATTATGACATCACAGTCTGTCAGAATGACATTATGGAAGTATAAAGTCTCAGTCAGATGACTTAACAGTCAAGAACTATGACATCACGGAGGTGTGAAGTCACAGTCAGATGACATCCCAGTCAAGGACTATGACGTTGCAGTTCATCATTATGAGTGCACATGGCAATGAAGTCACAATCAGATGACATCACAGTCAAGAATTATGAAATTACAATTGATCAGTATGACATCAGAGAGGTGTGAAGTCACAGTCAGATAACATCATAGTCAAGCATTGTGACATTTCAGTTCATCCTTATGACATCACAGAAAGATGAAGTCAGATGACTTCACAGTCAAGAATTATGACATCACAGTCGATCAGTGTGACATCATGGAAGTACAAAGTCACAGTCAGGTGTATACTTTAATTATAAAAAAATATAGATTGTTTCTGATGTGGGAGAAAAAAAAATGTGTATTTTTAATTCTTTGGAGAAAAGAAAGCATTTAATCAGAAATCTATGCAGATTTGGCAAAATTCTGTTTGGCTGAAGTGTTAATATGGAAAATATTTAACCTAACAGTTACATTTGGTGGAATTATAAGGAATATACAACTATTTCTTTCTGATAAGAAGAATCAAATGATCATATACGAGAGACAAACTTTGGGAAAAGTAGCTAAAGGCTGTAAGTAAAAGCTCAGGTGTTGTAAGATATTATAAATGGAAATGGTCAAGTTTTTACTTTTTTTGTTTTATTTTATATTATTGTTACTTTCATTTCTGAAAGTGACTGACTAAAATTGCCAGATATGGTCATTAATGACCATTAATGACAACACCAGAATTAGCCAAAATAATTCTTTATTTCTATATTTACAGTGTTACTTACACAGTGATTATCCCTGCTTTTTTACAAGATTACACGTGTTAACCTTCTTGGCAATTTTTCTACAAAATTAATGAAATACTTTTTGTATTTCTGGTTTATAAAAGAATTGCTGATTATGTGTTATGAGAAGATATGTCTTGTCATAGAACGTCAGATTCTGGTGCAAATAAATATTCTTAGAAACCTGAAGTAAATTTGTGGAGGTTGTGATATTATTACTTCATTTTAACACATATAGGCTCAAACCTATTTTGGGCAGATACTTGAAATGTAAGAATTACAGTAAGTGATTTAATTCCAAAATGAAATGAGATGAGGTAGACAAGAGCTTGGCTGCGCCTTCACGTAGAAAAGTTTCACAAAGGAGAATAATTTAAGGACTGAAGAGTGAATTTCAAATCTTAGGGTGTTTTATGGTCTTGCAGGTTTCTGTAAGTACAGAATTCTTTGAAAGATACCACATCATTGGTGCACCTTTGTTAATGTGAGGTTGCCCATCAGCTCTTCCAGCCAGAGGGAATAATCTTGCCAAATTACACATTTACAAATCCTGAG
This sequence comes from Phoeniculus purpureus, assembly GCA_028565055.1. Lineage (NCBI taxonomy): Eukaryota > Metazoa > Chordata > Aves > Bucerotiformes > Phoeniculidae > Phoeniculus > Phoeniculus purpureus. The sequence continues at coordinate 6,458 of JAOXOE010027970.1, read as the reverse complement.
TAGACTTTCTGGTAATTTGCCCGCTATTCATTCTTCTTGCTGAATAGTAATTTTTTTGCCTGTCTTTCAGCTCCATGTCGAATATTTTACTGTTATTAAAAATACTTCCTAAAGTCTTGGGAAGCATTTTTAAGAAGTTTTATTTGAATACAAGCATGCTGTTAAGTTCCAAAGTAAAAGAGAGCTAAACCCAAGATATTCCAAGATCTCAGGAAATTGTAACTTCAGGAATGTATTCCTGAAGGGAGTGGAACATCTCCCTTATGAGGAAAGGCTGGGGCAGCTGGGTCTCTTTAGCTTGGAAAAAAGGAGACCTCATTAGTGTCTATAAATATGTGAAAGGTGGGTGTCAGGAAGATGGAGCCAGGCTCTTCTCAGTGTCATCTAATGATAGAACAAGGGGCAATGGGTGTGAGCTGGAACATAGGTTCCACCTCAGTACGAGCAGGAAATTCACAGTGAGGGTGACAGAGGACTAGAAGGGGCTGCTTTGGTGGGGGTTATAGAGCCTCCTTCTCTGGAGACGTTTAAAAGCCACCTGAATATGCTCCTGTGCAACTTGGTCTAAGTGATCCTGCTGTGGTGGGAGGATTGGACTAGATGATCTTTTGCGGTCCCTTTCAGTCCCTGAAGTTCTGTGACTCTGTGAAGTTCATGGGTCAACAGATGACATTCCAGAATGAATTCATAGCATCTTCTCATGCTAGCCCCTAAAGTAGTTTCTTTGTCTGTCTTTCTGCTGTTTAAATCTATGGTTATATTCACTCTGGTCTCTCTGGGAAAAGGCGAAGTTAATGACCACCTATAAGATGCTTGTGTGTGTGTGTAGTTATGCCAACTGTGCTGTTGTGACCAATACTCACCATGAATATTACATACTCATCTAGAAGTGAAGCCTGCAAAGCCTGCCTGTGGCATTTCCCTAGTGCCAGAATGCATGTTCTTGTTGATTGTCTAAACAATTAAGTTAATGTGGTATCTGCAAGCGAGGAACATTTTCCTAACTAAATGGTGAACACTAGTGTTTCTGACCAGGAGAAAGAATCCTGCACCTTTTGTAAAAAAACATGAGGCAGTAGAAGCAGGCTATGATTGAAAACAGTTGTGCTGGACTGTACAAGGGACAACCTGGAATTGCAGCTGACCTTCTAAATTAAGCCATGCTGTCTACCTGTTGAAAGCAATCTAGCTCTAGCAGTTCCTCATTACGGTGAATTATTTGGCCAGAACATGCAGACGTGTTTAAAAAGGAAAAAAAAAAAATGTTACAAAAATAAAGTCGTGGAATACAGAAGGAATACAGAAGACAATAAACTTGTCTTTCAGACCAAAACTGAAGACAGTGCTCCAGGTATCACAAACATAGGCTGTGGTTTTTGCAATAAGAATACTTTCGTTTTGGCAGAATTTTCCTCAGTGGTCACTGTTTATTATAGATGCAAAAAGACATAATAAAATTATACAACATTTAGGAATTGTACCCCAGCTGAAGTGGCTTGCGCTCATTTGAAACAATGTCTGTCTAGGTAATTAGAATACTTATAGTTAACAGGGACCTGGCCCAAGGTTTTTGGTTTTGGACTGTATTCTTTTGAAGCATCTGCCCTTGAGTTAATATTTTAAAATTTCTCAGTATGCTCTAGCTGTGGTCTGCATGTTTAATTTATCCTCAATACTTTTCTACCATTGGTGGATTCATGAATCTTTCAAGCTAAAAATGTAGTGATCTTTCATGTGCAGATAGAATATAGAAACATATTTTCTGTTATGAGCAATTCTTCCTAATTTATTTTGTTCCACAAAATTTACTATTTTTTCTTTTAAAAAGACAAGACCTTTGGAATGTGAGTGAAAGAAACTACATTTTCATTTGGTCATTCAGTGAGGATGACAGAGCACTGGAACGGGCTTCCCAAGGGGGGGTTGTGGAGTCTCCTTCTCTGGAGACTTTTAAAACCCGCCTGGATATGTTCCTGTGTGACTTGGTCTAGGTGATCCTGCTCTGGCAGGGGGATTAGACTCAATGATCTTTCAAGGTCCCTTCCTATCCCTAATGTTCTGTTATTTTGTGCTACCTCCATTTAACTTATTGCTGAAGAAAGAGATGCTAAAAAACTGTTTTAGAATATTTGAATATTTAAGGGCATTGAAGTACTGGTAATTTAAAATACTCGTCAGGATATAAATCTCTAAAAATTAAAGTAATAGGAAAATGTTTGCAGGTTTTTTAATTAGAGATTCTTTAATAGAATTTTTTAAATAGATAATTAAAATTGAACTTTTAAAATGTTAATTAGTAAATAGAAAATTTCCAGTTCCTTTTAGTTTAATTTTGGATCTGATTTTATTCAGCAGGGGTAAGAGAGGAGGAAAATTTTCTAAAAGTAGAACATTGCTGATGTATGTTGATGAACAGTGGCAAAAGCAGTAGAGGCAAAAACTGGATCAAAAATTGTCATAAAACACATCTTGTGCCATATATGGTTTGTAACGACAGTATGGTTTGTGCCTGTACAGATATATTTTATCATGGAAAAGAGGCTCTTCTCTTTTCCAAGTGATAACATTTTAGAGAGAAAGAAGAGACTACTACAGAAAAGTGAGGGTTCTCATTCTGCTTTAATAACTGAAGAAAATAAGGTCTGGGTTGTTAAGTAACCCACTGCAGTTCACAGGTTAAATTCTGGGCGGAGATGACAGAACACTGCCTCTCTTCTTTCTGCTCTCCTGTCAGCTCTGACAAATGCCAGCTTTAGTGTATTCCTGTCACTAGGTCATTGCTAATGACATTTGAAATGTAGATGTTCAGTCAAAGTGTAGAAAATGCTTAATAGTTGTTTTTTCAGGAAAAAGTTAAACATAAAACCACTTTGTACCTTTTATTGAAACAATTGAGCTATTAAGGCGTATTTAACAAATCCAATTTTTGATGCGTGGTGTGCCATAATTGCCATCAACTTTTATTATCTTTGGCAAATGATCGTTGCCGTTCTCTGAATGACTTCACCTAGACAGCTTTTTCCATTTTGTGCATCACAGAAAGCAGTTCATTAGTTTCTGTCGCAGTGCTTGCATTCCATCAACCATATTAAGCAGTCAGCTACTAACAGGGTGGTTCAAAGGCTTAGAGGCGCATATGTTTGAGTCTAGATTGACTTCCACTGTCCTAGAAATTATACTCAGTCTCAAACTTGCTTATGTTGCCATTGTCACAAACCATCATCTTTTGCATAAGTGAAATCAATAAATGTTTGTCTCAGTTTTATGGGTATCATGTTAGACCACTTCATTCTCTTTGCCTTCTTTATATAGAGATGGCTGCAGAGAGAGACATTTTAGTGTAGAGTAACATTTCTAGGGTACTTAAAGATGTCATTGTTTGTTGGAGAGAGTCTAGAGGAGGACTACTTAAATGCTGCCTGTGAGAAATATGGGGACGGTCTTTTTAGCACAACAGTGACAGGACAAGGCGTGATGGTTTTAAATTGAGAGGGTAGGTTTAGTGAGAGGCTCAGTTTGGAAGAGTCCTTAGAGTTCATCTACTTCACGACACCTCTCAACTAGACTTAGTTGCTCAAGGCCTCATTCACACCTCCACCTCTCCAGGCAATCCAGAAGCTCAGAAATATTCCAGGTCAGACTGAATGAGGTGCTGACCAGCCTGATCTAGTTGAAGATGTCCATTTTTACTGCAGGGTAGGTTAGACTAGATGGCCTTTGAAGGTCCCTTCCAACCCAAAATATTATTTGATTCTATCATCTTTGTGATCAAACTGAAGATGCAAATTGGCTTGATATTTATGCTTGATGTTTATTTTCCAGGATATAAAGAATGCTGGGTTGGGCTTGGTTTTTCTTCTATGTTTCTGATTTACATTGCTTATTCACCACAATTATATTGACAATGTGTTGTAAAATGCCTCATTTCGTGTAGTGTTTCCTGCTGTGTGACTGTTTTAGAAGCCCACTCTTTGTTTCCTATTGGGATTTTTTTAATTCCACTAGATGCAAAATTGTCTTCTGCATTGTTAATGCAGATCTCTTTTGTCATTCATAGAAAATCTACACATCCAATCTTTCCAAGATGAGGACTGTGTGCCTTCGCCTCTGAGTGGTGTAGAATGAAAAGGGAGTGAAATTGTTGCTGTGCACCTTAGCACCTTAGCTGTGCAGATGTTCTTCCTGTTAAATATGCAGTTAGGTCTTCATTCTACCCACACTGGTTCTCATCTCTCATCACAGTTTTGTTTGATTTTGCTTGCAGAGATTGTGGCTTTTGTTGGTGTTTTGCATGTCTTCTCCAGGCACAACCAAGTGATGTGATTGCTAGAAATGTTTGTTCCAAATATTTAATGTAGCTTGGAATTTAATAACTTTGGATTGTGTCATAAACACAGACCCCCAACCCCCTCATTCCTCATACACACACTGTGGTGTATTTTAAAGACAGGAAGTTGTTCACCTTGAGGAAGGAAGACAAAGTGAAGTTTAAACTGAACATGTAAAGTGATTTCTCTGAAGACTAGAAGATACAGAAATCGTAGTTGAGGTCACCTTCAGTGGAATCTTGAAGTTCTTTTTCAGTTCTGTCTTGATGTGTGTGGCCAAAGGTGTCATTCTGACGATGTCCTTTTTTCCATGAGTCAGATAATATAAATTACTGTTGGTGAAAATTCATTGTTATAGTTTTGCTTACAAAAGTTTCCTAAGGGAATATTTGTTCTGTTTTATAGTCCTGCATTTTCTTAGCTTTAATTGGACAGCATAGCTGTCCAAGTTTCAAGCTGTATCTCCTGCAGAGCTATTATATCTGCTAATGATGGATACTCAAGCTGTTTATTTTGTTTAGCCCAGAGAGTTTTGAAAAGCAACCTGTCACTGTACAAGTCCTAATTTTACATGAAAAAAGTACAGTTGTATTAAGCTATCACTTCCAGTAATGAATATATATACTCTTTTTCTACCCTTGGCAAATAATCTCTGGAGAAGTCAGAAGCTTTAGGTGAAGTCTATACTGCCCTTTTCAGATCTTTTCCAATAAAGGGGTCTCGCTATGTCTTTTCCCAGAAGGGCCACAAAACTACCAAAGCACCTTCCAAAAAGGACTCATAGAAATCAGAAAAGACTCTTTTCAATCTCTTACAAATACACTTCATACAAATGCTGCTGTATGTTTCATGAAACCTAGTAAGATTTATGGTGAGAGTAATAACCACCAGAAACACACCTTGTGCATCTTTAATGGTACTTCCATGCCACTTCACTTTATTCTGGAAGTTTTCTTCTTTCCTTGGATGTGGTAACAGCCAGAGCCATGAAGAGTATCTGATGGATTTACAGTCTCAGATAGGCAAGAGTAAGGGTATCAAGGCACTTTTTACGTTCCTGTTGTCTGAGGCTGTCCTCTGCAATGAGATTATCTGAGCATGAGCAGCTCCTGCAAATTGTTTGTGTCTTGCCTCCATAAGGCTGCAGTGTGGTCTTCTGTTACTTCTGTTACTGAACAACATTCAATGAGGTCAGACTTCTTGATGCAGTGTCGACTTTGCCAGATCAATCCTTTATTTAGTGTTTCTGCACTTTGAAATTCCTCCATCCACAAAGATGGCTTCAGCACTGTGTGTGGAATATGCAGAAGAGAAGGAATGGTCATGTATGTCTGAATTGATTTGGGGTATTTTAGGGATTTGTGATGGATATTTGGGATAGAATACAGCTACTTTGGTTCTGTTCCAGGCATTCACATATTTGGTGCACTTGAGTTTCAGCATTGCAGTCTCATCTAATGGTGCTGGAGGATGTGACTGCTTCAAATCCTGAGCAGTTTCTAAGAACTTAAATAGTGTGGAAGGCTACTCAGGGGATGCAAGGACTAACACAATGAGAATAATGACAAGATATTTCTGGTTATGTTGGCCCATCATGCAGAAGGTGATTAGAGAACTCTATGGCAATCTATGTTAATTAGATAGGTTCTAGAGAAATATCTCTATTTTCCAGATCTGTATGCCCTGTCTGATTACAGGGTCGTTCTCAGTTCATTACTCTGAAACCAGTTTATAGCTTATCCTGCTATCAAGTCCAGAGCTCCTCCTTTTTTGCCTTTGAATTTTTACGTTCTACTCCATATCCTTTCACCTTTGTTTTGTTCCATAGGAATTTCTGTCTTCGGTCACTTGGCTGATTGTAGGTACTGCCTGCCTATGTTCTTCACATTTTTATATACTTCTTTCTCCTCTCTTTCTGCATTGTTGAGCTTGCTTTCTTCCTTTCAGGAGTTTTCCTTATGGCTGAACGTTTTGCAGATTCCACTTTCTCTCAATAAAGTTACTCTTCACCTGTAGTGTCTCTGTCTCTGGAGACATTTAAAACCCACCTGGATGTGTTCCTGTGCGACTTGGTCTAGGTGGTCCTGCTCTGGCAGGGGGATTGGACTAGATGATCTTTTGAGGTCCCTT
>JAOXOE010027969.1:0-17131 GCA_028565055.1 Phoeniculus purpureus | reverse complement strand
TTGCACATACTGGGTTGAGTATAAATGTCTGTCTCCCGCTCCCAGGAAGAAGGCTAGACGTAAAGTGTGGGGCTTCTGGGCGAGGCCCCGCATGACCAGGCTCTCTCTCAGGCGGAGCGGGCGGGCTAAGCCCCGAGGTCGCCGAGGCCACCCCGGGAGCCTGGTGAGTCCCGCGGGGGGCGGGAGGCAGTGGCCGAGCGGAGCCGCAGCCCGGGAGCTGCCGCCGGGGGTTTCTGTTGCAGGGACGGGGCCGTCAGCGGCTGCCTGGAGCCACCCCCGAGGGGCAGCGGGAGCTGCTCGGTGAGGCTGAGGGTGGATCTTCCACTCCAACCCCTGCCCCGGGTTTCCCCGTGGGTTGGTCCTTCGGGGCTGCAGGGATGGAGGTTGGGGCCATGACCCGGTTGGTTTCCACAGGGAGAGGCTTCCTCCGAGGGAACGGGACGGCCCAGCACAGCGGTGCCAGGTGGGTGACAGCCCCAGGGACCTGGTTCTGCCCTCCTGGAAGCTCTGGTTGCCCAGCCAGCAGCACAGAGGAAGCTCCAGGTCTCAAGTTCAGAGCCAGATGTTTCCTGACTGGGGGTCCAGCATCACAAATGAAACCTGGAGAGGAAAAGGATCCCCAAGGGAACCTACAGAGATCTTCCAACCCACCCCAAAAGGGGTCTGTGAGGAGGCTGGGGAAGAACTGGAGCCCTCAAGGCTGCTGCTTAGGGCACAGAGCTGCCCCACTCATCCTCCCAGCCCTGCACCACTCCCATCCTGGGGTTTCCTAGCTGCTGGGAAGGGGGTGCTGCTGGAGGAGGGGTTGATAGAGCCCTGGGTGTGCCAGGATGAGCCTCCTGCCCCGATGCTGTGGAGACAGGAGGAGAAACAAGAAGCTGCTCAGAGGGCTGGAGCCCCTCTGCTCTGGGGACAGGCTGAGGGAGCTGGGGCTGTGCAGGGGGAGAGGAGGAGGCTCTGGCTAGGGGGACCCTGCGGAGACCTTCCCACTTCCTTCTGGGGTGGCTGGGGAAGGCTGTTCCCAAGGGCAGGGTCTGACAGGATGAAGGGTCCTGGTTTGAAGTTGGAAAAGGGCAAAGGGAGGTCAGAGCTGGGGAGAAAGTTGTTGGATCTGAGGGTGGAGGATCCCTGGACCAGGGAGATCCCTGCCCAGAGACTGGGTGGAGGCTCCATCCCTGGAGCCACCCCAGGTTCAGGCTGGCTGTGGACAACCTGGGCTGGGGGACTGGACGAGATGATCTCTCAAGGTCCCTTCCAATCCCTGTTGTTCTGTGATTCTGCAAGTGCTGGCCCTGCTGGGTGCAGGGGGGTTGGACTGGGTGTCCTTTGGAGGTCCCTTCCAGCCCTGTAAGCTGCTGGTTCTGATTTCTTCACCCGCAGAAGCAGGGTCACAGCATCAAAGGGGTGAAGCAGCTGGCTGAGCTAACAAGCTGGATTGTTTCCTCTACTCAAGAGGATGCTGGGTGCTGACTTCCCTCTCCACATCCTTCTCATTGCAGGGGCAGCTCCAGCCTCTCCGCAGCTCCCAGCTCCCCAGGATGCTGAGTCGGGCAGCGTGGAGCAGGTCTGGTCCGACTGCCTCAAAGTGCAGTTGCACCCCAAGAGCCTCTACGTCATCCGGCAGTTCATGCACGACGGGTAGGGCCCCCGAGGAGATACCGGCCATTCTTGGCAGCAGCAGAGTCTTCTGAGGGGACAGAGGAAGTTTCTTCTCGCTCTTGGCAGGGAATGTGATGTTTTGGAAGCCTTTGGCCAAGGCGAAAGCCTCCTGCGGGATCCTGGCTGCATGGAGGAGCTGGAAGATCGGCTGCACTTCTATGCCGAAGAGTGTGACTTCCTTCAGGTCAGGGGGTGGCTCAGCCTGAAGTCCCTTCTCCGTGAGATCTCCTTGGTCAGCACTGCAGCTTCTGGGTGTTGTTTTACCCCCCCAGGGGTTTCAGGTGCTCTGCGACCTACACAGCGGCTTCTCCGGAGTCGGCGCCAAGGTGACAGAGCTGCTGCACGACGAGTATTCGGGGAAAGGCATCTTGAGCTGGGGGCTGACTCCAATCAGGAGCGACGCAGGAGTAAGCTAGCAGCACCCAGGGGACACCGCTGCCCAGCTGCGACTGGCCTGTTTCCCTTCTCTGCCTCTTTAAAGGTTGGATTTATCTCCCCTCCCTCAGGACTGCCAGAAGAATCTTTACCAAGTGATGAACACGGCCCTCGGCATCGTCCACCTCTCCAGTCACAGTTCACTCCTCTGCCCTCTGTCGCTCAGCGGGAGCCTGGGCATCAGGCCACAACCTCCCGTCGTGTTTCCCTACATCGACTACGACGTAGGTTCTGCTCTCGGTTGGCTTTTAGCTGCTGCTTCTGATTTACCCAGAGCTGAGAGGGTGTCAGCAACCCTCTGAAAGCCGTCCCTGAGTTGGTTTCTAAACCCTCAAGTAACTGTCAAGCTGTTAAAAACCCACCATTTATAGTTGGTTTGAGGTGAAAACACCAGAGCAGCTCAGTTTGGCCTCTTAAACTCTTCCCCCCTGCACAGGCATCATTGCACTACCACAGCAGCGCGATCCTGGCAGCAGCTCTGGACACCCTCACGGCTCCCTACCGGCTCGCTGCCTCGCAGGGCTCCATGCAGCACCTTGCTGAATCACTCAACTTCTCTGGGAGAAAGGTGAGGGACCAGGGAGCAGCAGCCTCCCATCCTTCCAGCGCTGCTGCTGCCCCACAGCGGGATGTGGGGAGAGATCTAGGCGGTCATTTGTCACTGGCTCTGCCCCACAGGTGGTGGCTGCGTGGGCTTCTCTTCCCTTCCCTGCCCTCCGCGGCTGCCCGCTCCACGTCACACTGGCTGCCCACCAGCAGGATGTGCCCTGGCAGCTTCTGTCGGCCTGCCCGGAGCGGAGGGTCAGCAGCTGCTTTGCTCAGGCTGTTGTGCTGCGAGGAATCCGCCGAGAAAGTTCCAGCAGGTAGTCGGGCACTTGAGAGGCTCCTTTGCCTTCAGGGCTCTGAGCCAGTGACTCCTACAGGTCATTCTCAGCCCTACCTGGGTGAACAGGGACAGAAAGTCTTGGTGGCACCAAGTCCAGCAGCATTTGGAAGGTGGTCCCTTCCAACCCAGAGTGATTCTGATTGTGTAACTTCTCCAGTGAAGTGATCCTGCTGTGGCAGGCGGATTGGACTGGATGATCTTTCGGGGTCCCTTCCAATCCCTAATGATTCTATGATTCTGTTCTATGATTCTATAAATGAGGAATGTGCAGTTAGTGGTTAACAGTGAAATCCAGTTTAGTTGACTTACCCTACAGCGCTTTCTGTGAAAATATGAGACAGTCACTGGTGCTGTTCCAGTCACTAGTGGTTTAGCCCAAAGGTTGATGCTGGAGCCACTAGAGTTTAGTGTCTTTATTAATGACAGGACAGCACTCTCAGCAATTTTGCAGATGATACGAAATCGAGAAATGTTCTCACTTGTACCTTTATCTAGTTAGAATCTCCTTGTGCTCTCTTACACCCTACCCATTCATACTCTTGCCTCTGTCTTTTCCTGTCTATCCCCATCCTACATCCATTTGTTTCCACTTCCTAACCTTTCCTCTTCCACCGCATATGCTGATCACAAACGCCACCACAACTAGTTCTACTTCCACCACAGGATCCTCTCATATTGCACAGAGGCTTTTCTGTGCTAAGCTATCTTTTAGATGCCTAGCTATTCTCCTCCATGAGTATCAAACACTGCATATTTCTGATCCCCAGTGCTATGCTAGCGTATGTCACTTCCTTTTGCTGCTTTCCTCGTCTTCTGACTGTGCAACCATCTTGCATGTCTTGACCTGCTTTCTTTCCTGGATACACAAAGAGCCCTCACATCACTGTTCAGACTTCCCTTCTTCAAATACTTGCCCTTAATTCTCTTAGATGTTGCCTCCATCCCCACCAATCTCTGTTTCTTTTAGTTAAAAGACCTTTTCCTTTATTCACATTCTCTTCTTAATTCTCAAATGTGCTCCTCTCCAAACAATGGTTCTTGATCTACCTTTCTGCTGTTTCATGCTTTTTGTCTTGTCATCCTTCTGATAATAACAGTGAAAGGATGCAGGAGACAGAAATTAGAAATATCTTTTGCTGAGATTCCCATTCAGCGTAAGGTAAAATCAGAGAAATTACTGCTCAGTCAATCCTACCTTGTGTCAGCACATACATACCTAGAAGCAAGTGTTTCTGAGACAATATCCAAAAATGACTATGATCAAACTTGTCCTTTTCCCTTTTAGCCCAAGTACACCATACATAGCTAAATAGGTCAAACTGATAATCTACCTTATCAAGATCTGGCTCCTCCAGCGCTAGTGCAAGCTCATTGTTGTCCATTACAGAGGCTGCTGCAACATCTAGTGGTGTTGAACCTCTCATTGAAGGAAATGCTGTAGAAGAAAGTTAATACACAATAATTAAATTCAGTGTGCAGTAATCCCAGTCATGCAGGAGATGGCAGCAATCACACTGGAATCTAGAACATAAGTACATTAATAGTACATGGTATGGCTATTCTTCAATCAAGAACATGGTTAAATGTTTGGAATAATGGTAAAATAAATTCAGAATTTTTTTTCTGACTTAACATCCATGTCTATAGACAAACCAAACCACACTGGTTTTAAGTGCAGATGGAGAAATCAGTATTAACGACATAACAAATCAGAAGAACATGATACAATTTATTTAGGGGATAAATGTGTCAACTGTGCTGCTCTGAACAGTCCTATCAATTCAGGCTAAGAAAGACATTTTCCAACTTTAGTGTCACCTGTTTTCTTTCTTTTAGTCTTATCCCATTTTCTGTGTTTACTATGGGCAAATGCAGGACTGAACTAGTCACCACAGGCAACCAAAACATTGCAATCCCATGCTTTCTTGCCTTGATCTACCTCGGTAATCCAGCTGTCTATCCAGCTAAGACAATTTTCCTTGTGTTACAAAATCTAAGGCATGCATATGAAAAAACACACACTCAGCGGTCAAAATTGAAATTACATTAGTGGCCTAAACTTTAGAGGAAAGGGAAATGAAACCACATAATTCCTCCTGGTGTTGCTTTCAACTGTTAAAGCTACATGACATACCCAGTCCAACGCTGCTGTTTTCCAGCAAGTAACTAAGATGCTCAAACATGGCTTTTTGGTTTTGACGACTAATTCGACAGAAGTAGCACAGGAACCGACAACAGCTTGCCACCATCTTAGGAAAAGTGATGTGCTGAAGAAGAAAGTTGACAAAGCAGTGAAATATGTTAATTACCAATCTGTTCCAATTCTTCTGGCACTCCTAACGAGGACAGTACAGTGAAGTTACTGAGATGACAAGCAACTGACAGTTGCTTTGCTTCTAACTTAGGAAAGGACCTGCACTTCCTTTAAAATGTGTATTCATTAGGTTTAAAACACTGAAATATATTTTTCCTGAGAACTATGGGGGCATATAAAGGGGAAAAAATAGAGACATCATTCTCATCAAAGCAATTTGCAGACTTGCAAATACAGTTATACAAAAACTCTACCTTAGCATCAGCATCATTTCAACAACAGTTTAATGCCCAACATTAGGTCATAAGAAAATAAAGAATAATCAAGGACCTTAGTTACCCTTCCACATTACAATATGCATATGTGGTCTTCATATCAAACATTTCTGTAAGTTCAATGCATAGACTCAATCAGATTAAACGTTAAATTGCATCAGCTATCCAAAGCTTTTAAAAACAACCCCACCCTGAACATTTTAATTGCTGCACATCAGGCGCAAGGATTTCTCCTCTGAAAATAATTTTATCTGTAGAATTTATGAAAGAATGTTTCATAAGTTGCAATTAGTCACAACATCTGAGATGAGCAAGTTATGTTATCCTCATATTTTATTGAAAGGAACTGAAAGAACAGGATCTAAAACAATGGGAGCTTGTTGATACGTTTTTCTATTCGATTTGTTAAATGCACCGTTATCTAGCTCGTTTTTTAAAAGTGTGGAGTTTAGTTGAAGGTATAGAGCCACGACTGCCAAGGAGAGTCCTTTCTTAAAGAGTCTGACCAGCACACTTTAAGTACAAGGGTGAATACAGGCTCTATATATTGTATGTGTATTTTATCATTTCCACGGTGATAGCCAAGCATTTTAATCAGAATATCGTGGGGTTTGTTCTTTTACTATGACATCCTGCTTCCTTCACCTTATACTTTTCAACTATAAAATAACATTACCAAGCACGGCAAGTATTTTCAGGGATGTACATCTCACCAGTGAAGTACCTTTTGTGGGGTTTTGTTAGTCAGTACTAACAAAAGGTACTGAGACACCTTCAGCCACAGCATATTCCACAGATCTGTTTCTGGCTCATTCTTGAATAGCACAGCAGGAAAGAAGTCTGGAATAAACTCTCTTCAGTTTGAACTGAGAAGTTTTACTATTTCATCATTCCTTCAGAGAAGCATGAACTCACTACATGTCTTAATACAGCCTCATGATAAAAATCACTTAATCCAAGTCTAGCTTAAATGATCTGCTGCCACAACTGTGCAGGTTTGCAGTTGCTATGAAAGGCAATTCAGGCTTGGAACTCGGAAGCAACAAAGCTGGCCTGTAACATTCCCTGCCCAATGGTTTGTTCTACAGAATCACCATGCTGCTATGTCTAAAATCTGTGCTGATGGGGTGCAAAACTATTTGTCAATAAGCCTTGCTGTTATTTCTTAACATGGCTGCTTCCCTGTGACTCCTTAAGGAAATTATGGGTTCTGAGTCATGAGGACCTGGAAGTTTTCACACGTAAGGGGAATTCTGGAAGAGATCAGATTTCAAACACACCCTACTTCTTGTCCACACGTCTTTACGAGATTTCTATTCCTATGCCAGTTAAGTAGGTAAGGTTTTGGATCCTTTCTGAGGTATCTAAATCTCCCCATGTATTTCATAAAGACAGAGACATGAAACAGGCTGGCCATACGTTTAAATGCTGCAAGAACAGTGTAGCAAGTAACCTCTTAGGACTGCATTCCCTTCGAAAGATACATAGAAATTCCTGTAGTTTTGTGGACCTCTTTTGCTAACATTTTCTGTGAAAATATTTTAAATGGAATGGGAAGGCACTGCAGTGTTTTTGGTATTGTTTTGGGGGTTTTTTTGGACACCTTTATCTATATGTATGCATAAAAAACCAAAGGGTTGTTATACCTATAAATTAGCCAAGTATTAATCATCCTATAATTAATTGTAGCTTGCCTTGACCTCAATTGTGAGCATATTAAAACAAAACAACTACACCTAGTAGTTGTCATGGTCTAGCTGTAGGCCATGCTAAGTACTTTAGAGATGTACACGAGCTGTGTAACCAAAGAGGTAAAGAGAGAGGAGTATAGCTGCATATAGCAGGAATTCATGCAAAGAAAAGTTTCCAGGGTAGTAAAGTTAGTACAATATAAGCACAAGGTAGTAAAATAGGGTAAACATTGTTCCAAATACACGAGAGTCCAAAAGCAACAACATAAGCAATAATGGAATCAGAGGAGACATCTCTTTTTGAGACAAGAACATCAGGCAGAAACAAAGAGAAGAAAGAACATAAGCCTGCTTCACTTTTGACTTTCTTCGATAGCCTAAATGTCCAAATAGTCTTCTCAAAATTATGCCACTCTGCATTTACAATAACACAGAGATCTTCAAACATAATGCTAAAAATCAGAATACTGCAAGCAACTTATTTCTCAATTCATGTATTTGAATTTGAGCATTCAAAATTAAGTTACTGCTATTGTTATCATTTATTGCTGTACACTTTATACACTGTATATTGTATTGCTATACACTATAGACACTTTATCTGAGATGCAGAGGTATATTTTCCTAGCAGAACTACACCTTCCATAAATGCAGCTAACATATATATTTCATTTCAAATAAGAACAAATCCTTTTATGGTCCTCTGAAAAGACAAAAGAAACATACATAACTGCTCACTTTTCAAAGAACAAGTCCTAGAATGCCAGGCTTCTACCTCTACGTAATGCTATAAACCCCATTATGTTTTTAACATTAAACCACTATTTTAATTTGGACAAGCACAACCTGTCTTACCAGAGCAATATCTATTTTTCTTTATATATGTCTTCTCAAATATCCTAAGATACTTTTGAAAAGGTTCAAAATGCAAAACACACAATGAAAACGTAGTGAAATTACCTGTGACTTATCTCCTCCAAGCACATTCACCATCACATCCATAACGGTCTCGTGCATGCCCAAGACTCTCATTAAGTTAGGATGCTGATAAAACACCTTGTTGTTCATTATATCCCTGAAATGGAATGAAAGGCAACAAAGTGTTTTTAAGAAACACTATTTAAATCAATCATGCATTATTAGGTATTTCAGAAGTGTGCATTCAATGTACTAATATAATATAAAATTCTTCAGCATGATACAATTTTTAGCACGATACAGAAAGAAAAACTTTCACATTTCAGCGTACTGTCATTCCTCTAATTTTTGTGAATCCTATATAATAAGAACTTAAACTTTTAAGTTATTTCAGAATGACATTTATTCACCTTTAAATTGCTTTGACCATCTGTTCTGTTTGAAGAAAAAATGCATTCTGTGTGTTTTAAGTAGAGAACCGAGATCAAGAAATGTAAATCTAACATTGCCTCTGCAGTTAGCACCTCTTAATTAATTTTCTCAGTTCACAGAGGACAATAAATACACTTAATATTCAAGGTTATACACTCAATGTTTCATCAATTTCCAAAATTAAGGCCATCTGTCAGAAGATATAAAATGCATACAGTCCCCTTCAATAGGGGTAATTTAACATTTTCATTCTGCCCACCATTGTCTCAACATGATCTAGGATTTGTTGTATTGGTTTCATGATCCAGAACACAATTTACATATTTTGATGCGGAATCTAACGATTTCTAACATTTAAGGTGAGCTGGTTAAAACAAATGGCAAATAACAGACATCTTGCCTGCCTTAAAGCAAAGTAGAAATCTGGAAATGAAAGCTGACTCATAACAAAGGACCTCTGCGAAGGAGGCTGGCATACTGAGTTTAGACAAAACTTACCCTTTATCACCCCTATAATTCTTTCCAACTTTCCAAACTGAGCATCAGGATAAATTATGTAATAGTGTCATGTACTAACTAAAGAGTTGTTACCATGACTTGCTAAAATGAACTGAAGAGATTAGGCTTTACAATTGCTGCAAAAACAATAGAATTTTTACAGTGAAATGGTAAGAATAAGGAATTTCCATACAACTGCTGTAAAAGAGAGACGCTGTTCAATATTCTTGATGAAGGACAAATAAGTAGAGTTCTTGGGTAACTGCACTATAATTTTCTCTCTTTTTAAATACACGATTTTAATTAATTACTTCTCTGACTTTTTTTTCAACATGAAATGGCCTAATCCAGCAATTATTAACATTAAAGGAGTAACAGGCATGCACCATAACACCATTGCTTAACACACAGAATTAACTGGAGCTGACTTGGAAATATCTGTGCAAATGAAAATTCCTCGTACATATCTGCATTTTAGTACAGCAATAATTTCCATCCATTACAAACAACAAAAGCATTCACTAATATAATAAAAAGTTTAACACAAACTTAAAAACAAAATTATGTTAATTCCATACCCTAATCCATTGATCATTAGTAATTCCTCCTCTTTTCCCATCCTGACACTGAGAAGCGAGCGAATCTGGCCCAGTGCTGCAAGCAGATTGATGGTGTCCTTCACTGAGGCAGCACTGATGGTGTATGCTTTCCTCAGGGCTTGCAGTAGCTCACCAATGCTGTCATATTGTCTACGAAGGAGGGTGTACATAATCCGAACTAATTCTGGATCTTGAATCTGATCTTCCTGTGACCAGCGCACCATAGTCTGGGATATGAGTTCTTTCAGCGTAGCTAGAAGAACAGGACACATACAGCATTACTAGCTATTACAGCAACAGTAAGTGTTAAAAACGTGTACTCTAGTAAAAGGTAACAGTGGACAATAAGGCAGACTGAACAGGATTTCTCAACTGGAAAAGTTCTAGATCTTTCAAGGTAAGTGTCATACTCTTGAGATACGGAAAACGAGAAACACATACTTAGCATTCAAGTCAATACCAGTATTGTTGGCAACGAGAACCTCTCCGTTCATCGTGATTCTAAGAATCAATCTTTAAATTAAAAGGTATATTTAAACGTTCAATTAAAAGCTATATTTAAACTTTTAATTTATCCTTCATTTCTACATCAAGATTTAGAGGATAACACTAAGTGCAGCGCAAACACCTTTTCATTAAGAACGACTGAAATCTAATTTTGTAATGCCAAGGAAACATCGTACTTTTTATTTCCATCAGCTTAGGTTTGGAATACACTGGTAATTAAATTTTGGGTAAACGCCTTATTGGCTGAGAAGTACGAGTTCCATTATGGCAGAAATATTCATGAATGTGAGGGCGGCTTGTCAATCAATTCTGCTGAGGACAGGGGAGTAAATAAAATTCATTCTAAACTTAGAAAGGAGGGTGAGATAACTGCCTTCTACATTCAATTGTGTTCAAGTGTGGGGCTTAGCCAGGATGCCTTCTGCTGCTCATTCAGGTTATGAATACTTAACAATTTTGGTTTTCAAACAAAGAATTTGCACTGTCTTCAAGGAGATGATCTACCTGGAAACATCTCAGAGTTGTATGACAGTGCAAACAGACTAAGCAGTAGGAGATGCATGCTGACTTGGAATAGGGAAATTTGATCTGCATTTTCCATTTGTCTGGGGAAAGTCACTGCCAAATGAAAATACATTTTGTAAAAAAATCTGTATTGTTTGGAACTAGACTGAGCATATTGTTAAAGGCAGGTCTGTTTTATCCATTACATGTTCAATGACTCTGAAAACAGTTCTTCTTAGCCCAGAGCTTAGTAAATCTACCTGAAAACTAAGCACGTTCCAGTCCTTTTCTCACCAAATATTGATTGTTGATATATGAACTTCCCCTTCCTTTCCTTTGCTTCCAGCAAAGTTACCTCTGAGTTTCCCAAAGTTCTTTCACTGGAAAAAATAATAGTACAAGACTGTGTCTAGATAGCTGTACATCCTCTATTCCTCTTAGAGTCTGCTCAGAGTATTATGACAGCCGTCTGTTTCTTCTCTAACCTTTCTACCCTCTTTTGCCCTATACTGGAACAAGAAAGCTGCTGTGTTTGCTGCACTAGAGAAACAGAGATCTTGCAACTCAGCCAGAATACGAAACTAGACGGGAAACAAATGTGATGACTCCAGCGTGATCTCAATAACGGTCAGCAACAGTTTGATTTGCTTTTTGGACTGTTGATGAATCACAAATGTACTGCAAGAAACATTTCAAAAATAAGCAGCAAATCGTGGAGCCAGTAGCTAGTGGGAAGTCTATTGGAACAGCTAATAAGTTGATGCTGTAGTTTCAGTGTAAGTAGCACTCAAAGGAGCAAAGTCTCAAAGGACACAATCTATGACTCTTCAACTTAATGCTATAATTGCATCCTTTTTTTTCCCCTTTGGACATGTAGTGGATATTATTCAATAGAGACAACCATTTTGCACAAACATTCTCATATGTCCACACTAGGATCACTTTCAAAAATACATGGTTCATATTTTTTAACATGGGAATTTCTTCAAGACAGTAAACTCTATATCCTGATTTCTGTTTTAAGACCTGTAATCAAGCATATACCTTCAGAATATATAATACTACATAACAGATTCATATTATAAGGTTATATATTCGTATTATAGGGTTGATAGTTGGACTCAATGATCCCAAGGGTCTTTTCCAACCTGAATGATTCTATAATGGTAGACAGCCTTCCCTAAGTTAGATGCACCTGGAGAGCCATTGCTAATTAAACCTAACAGCCATAGTTTCTATTCTGAAAATGCATAAATGAGATCACTGATCTTTCACTGGCAGAAGAGCTAAAGAGCAGACGTATCACTCAGTATCTTAAACGAAAAGTATTTCCTTAGCATTTCTTCTGTGTAAGGGATGTTACCCCTTTTATCACACTACAAGTCCTTGGCTTGAGGAAAGAAGACGCTTCCCTCCTACCAAAGAGGAATGTGCCTGCTCCTGCCCAGAGAAAGCTCTGACTATTGGTTTCAAGCCAAGAGAGAGATTGAACTGTTTGGCCTAGGAAGAGAAGGCTTAGGGACCATCTCATCAATGTATATAAACGCCTGAAGGGAGAGTGTGAAGGGCTTTTCAGAGCCCATTGACAGGACAAGAGGCAATGGCCACACACATACAGAAGAGTTTATCTGAACAAAGTAAATACTTCTGCTGTAACAATGGCTGAGCTCTGGCACACACTGACCAAGGTCTCCATCCTTGGAGATACCTGGACATGGCCCTGGGCAACCTGTTCTAGAAGGTATTGTACCACCCGATCTCCAGAGGACCCTTCTGGCCTCAGCCACTCTGGTTTTATGAATCATTGTCACTCAGATGGAATGACTAATCTGGAAACAGATGTATCGATCTATTGGCCTGCTCTTAAAAGCTGCTAAAATATCTTCAACGAAATTATTGTATTGTTTCGCTATTCTGGATCCTCTGTTGCATTTAGTAAGGTATGCTCTATGAAAGGACATTTTCAGTGATGAAATATATGTTCTCCCATATGTATGTTTCTTAGGTCTGTGGGTTGAATTGTCTTTCTTACCTCTTCAGTTTCAGAACCTGCATAAAGGCTTTAAAAGTATTCTGGGTTAAAACTGAAGCACTTATGAACACAGAATTTGTGCCTGTGCAAATAAGGATGCTCCGTTTAATTAGTCTAATAGATTAAATATTTCTCTAATTTCAGAAAGAATATGGTCAGAAAGCGTATGTTAAGGATATATGTTTGTGCATGTATGTGGTGCGTGAGACAAATCAGAAAGAGTTGTTCATTTTTAACGAATACATACGTTCACCATCAGTAGACAAAACAAGTGAAAGCCATTCCTCTTTATACAAAAAAACAAGACCTGTAAAACCATTTTGTCACATATATCTTCATACTGAGATCACAGCTTCTCACGTAGCAAAGAAAAAAGAAATAGAGTTAAGCCATAAAGAAAAAATTATCTGCATTCAACAAAGGCACCACACGTCAATGGAAACTTCTCAAGTCTTGTGCCATCATTAACCATTTACATTTGTTTGTAAAGAATAAGCTAATCTTCACCCTGATTTCATGATCTGGATGCAAAGTTTGAACTTATTTTTTAACAATTCATTTGAAACGTTCAGTATGCAGGATAATTGTTCTAGGTTGCCTAAGGAACTTAAATAGGTAGTCACCTTCAGTCTAATATAAAATTTTATTAGAAAGTACA
The DNA here is from genome assembly GCA_028565055.1 of Phoeniculus purpureus. Classification (NCBI taxonomy): domain Eukaryota; kingdom Metazoa; phylum Chordata; class Aves; order Bucerotiformes; family Phoeniculidae; genus Phoeniculus; species Phoeniculus purpureus. The sequence continues at coordinate 3,723 of JAOXOE010027969.1, read as the reverse complement.
CATATGTTGTCTGTGTACACCTTTAACACTTTTTATATGAAAAGAAAACTTACTAGGAGATTTCTCTTCTTCCTCCTTAGGTTCTACTTTTTCTGCTTTTGGTGGACCTTTGATTTTGTACATTAATGAACGGAGTTTACCAGTCAAGGAGGAATCTTCCTCTTCTTCTTCCTCCTCTTCTAGTGGAATACCTTAGCAAATAATAAAAACCAATTTGAAATGTAACTTTTGAGGACTAACTCTACTGACATTTAAACAGCCTCAAAATATTGACAGGGTTTTTTTAACCAGCAAATTTCATGCAGGAAAAGAAAAGTAGTAAAGCCAGCAGCTTTAACATATTAGTTACACTAGCACCTCTCAAATTCTGTTTATTTCCTTGCACACACTTCATAGATCCAGATTTATAATATACTTTTTGCAGTATTACCACCAAAGAAGTGGTATTTTTTTAAAAAATCCTGATATGGCAATTGTTTTTGACTCAGAGTCACACTTGATTAAATACAGGGCTAGCTCTAACACGAAAATAAGAAGGATAATTGTGGTTGGTGACTCCCTTCTCACAGGAACTGAGGGCCCCATATGCCCTCAAGATCCACTCCATAGGGATGTCTGCTGCCTTCCTGGGGCTGGGGTCAAAATTATGTCATGGCAGTCTGGCAAAGTCCCCACTGAATAGAAAAGGGGAAACAGAATTCCTATTTCCAAAAAGGGTAGGAAGGAGGAGCCAAGGAACTACAGACCAGTCAGTCTCGCCTCTGTGCCCAGTAAGATCATGGAGCAGATCCTCCTGGAGGCACTTCTGAGACAGGAGACTAGTGAAGAGGTGATTGGGTACAATCAGCATGGCTTCACCAAGGGCAAATCCTGCCTGACCAACCTGGTGGCCTTCTATGAACAGGTCACAACATTAATGGATGAGGGGCGAGCAACTGATGTCATTTACCTGGACCTGAGCAAAGCCTTTGACACTGTCCCGCACCACATTCTGGTCTCCAAGCTGGTAGAGCATAGGTTGATGTGTGGACCACTAGATGGGTAAAGAATTGGCTTGATGGCTGCACCCAAAGAGTGGCTGTCAATGGGTCCATGCCCAAGTGGAGGCCAGTGACAAGCGGAGTCCCTCAGGAATCAGTTCTGGGAGCAGTCTTGTTCAACATCTTTGTCGGTGACATAGACAGAGCCATTGAGTGCCATCCAGAGGGACCTGGACAGGCTGGAGAGGTGGGCACAGGACAACCTCATGGAGTTCAACAAGACAAAGTGTAAGGTCCTGCATCTGAGTCTCTGGGTCGAGGCAATACAAAGCACAACCACAGGCTGGGCAGCGACTGGCTGGAAAGTAGCCCTGAGGAGAGGGTCTTGGAAGTTCTTGTGAATGAGAAGCTCAACATGAGCTGGCAGTGTGCACTTGTGGCCCAGAAGGCAAACCAGATCCTGGGTTGCATGAGGAGAAGTGTGGCCAGCAGGTCAAGGGAGCCAATTCTCTCCCTCTACTCTGGTGAGACCCCAGCTGGAATACTGCATATTTAACTTCACATACAACTCAGCAGTAGGATTTAAGTCTGCTAGATGTTAGGTCTTTTCCAGACTGAACTTCTTCAAGGTGAGAGTGACAAAGCACTGGAATATGTTGCCGAGGGAGGTTGTGGAGCCTCCTCTGGAGACGTTTAAACATCTGGACATGTTCCTGTGCTACTTGATCTAGGTGATCCTGTTGTGGTGGGGGGATTGCACTTGAGGATCTTTTAATGTCCCTTCCGATCCCTAATGTTCCCTAAATGATTCTACAATCCTATGTTCAGTTTTAACAAAGAAGTCAACATTCTTACTCTAGATGTTTTATTCTACAAGTTAGTAAGAACCTTGTTTTTGTCCACTGGTAAAACCACTGATAGATGTAAATTATGTTTTCACTGAGCTGCATCTTGCCTAGACAACAAGTGCTCAGGAAATAGAGTTCCTTGTGCCACACACAAGTAAACGTACACCACCATCTGACAAAACAACTTTTTACAGTAAAGTAAGACAGTGTTAGGAAGTCCCAAGTGGACTTTCCTAACCTTCCTATTGAAACAGTTTCAAGTGTAGATTCTTGATTGATTCAGAGCTTTGTTTAAAAACATATCTACTGGAAGCTTTTTATAGCATTAGTTTTAGAGAACAGATGGACGTTTGAGTATGTCACAAATTGAGCACTTATATAAAACTTCAGGAAGAAAAAAAGTAAAGCTGCATTTAGACAAAGCATTCACTAGGAAGGCAAACCTGGAAGTTTACAGGCCATGTTTTCAGGATTAACAAAGTATGTAGAACTAAAGATACCACCAAGCAAACACAATATCTAAAGCTCACCCTTGCAAACGTAATGAAGGATTCTTCAGACCTGCAGTATGCCTTGCCAGTTCCTTAGGATTTAGTTTAACTTAGTTCACATCCAACATTCTATTTGTATTGAAAATGCACAACTTAAGTCCTCAGTTATTAAATGTTCTCTGACATTAATATTTATTGCAAGTGCACTGTTTGTTATTGTGGTGAATTAGTGATTTTAGGTGCTAGGTTGCATTTTTCATCTCATGTATTCTTAAACTGTCAGGAGGTGTTTTGTAAAAAAAAAAAAATAATCGATTTGTAATGACTTATAGAAAACATATCAAAAATAAAAATGGCTTTTGCAAATCTGAATTATGCTTATGTACAAGATTACTATGGATTAAATACTGTTCCAACAGTGTGTTGGGCAAGAAGCAAGATTATAAGGACAATGCAGATCCGAATCAAATGAAAAAAAGCTCAAATCTTTACAATAGAATGAATTTCTTCCCCTTTTGTTGCACAATGCAATTATCTCCTATTCACTATGTTCTTTATTTTTTCCTTTCTTTTATCTTTGTATTTTTATCTGTCTTTGTAAGCTCAAGAATGAACAGTTCTAATACAATGAAAATTGAGGCATTTTCAAAGAGATTAAACATGAACTAGAAAAAAAAATATATAAAGCCAGTTACTTTCGTCCTTACTCAGTGCAGACTCAAAGCAAGGCTCCACTGACTAACACATTGCTGAAGGTCAGCAAGATCTAATGTCTCGCTGCACCTAGAAACAAATGAAACCATTCATTGTAAGCTGCCATGAACAAACGATAGCAAATACATCAAATGGAAAACAGTGCAGAAAGACCAAAGATATCTTCAGAAATAAAATAAAGCAGGGTTGCAGCTTTTTCATATAATTTCTACCACCTTCACTTCTATGTGCTGTGCATCTCTGTTCAGACCTAAGTCAAATATATCACTCATGAACTCCCCCTTCTCTTGATGTCAGATATGCTTTTAAAAAAAAAAATCAGTGCATGATATTCCATACATTAGTCTTGCTAACAATGTGTACTTTGTCTGGCTGGGATGAAGTTAATTCTCTTCATGTTAGCCTGTGTAGTGCTGTGGTTAGGATTTGTGGCCAACAAATACCACTGCTTTGGGTATTGCTGAACAGTGCTTGTACAGTGTCCAGAGAAGGGCAACGAGGCTGGTGAGAGGCCTTGAGAACAAACCCTATGAGGAGAGGCTGAGGGAGCTGGGATTGTTTAGCCTGGAGAAGGGGAGGCTCGGGGGGACCTTATTGTTGTGGCCAGGAGGAAGTTGCTCTCTTCTCTCAGGCAGCCAGCACCAGGACAAGAGGACACAGCCTCAAGCTGCGCCAGGGGAAATTTAGGCT
>JAOXOE010027968.1:0-17133 GCA_028565055.1 Phoeniculus purpureus | reverse complement strand
CAAGGGATAAAGTCAGCCCAGCTTGCTCAGGAATGGACTCTCCCTTCCAGCAAGGGATAAAGTCAGCCCAGCTTGCTCAGGAATGGACTCTCCCTTCCAGCAAGGGATAAAGTCAGCCCAGCTTGCTCAGGAATGGACTCTCCCTTCCAGCAAGGGATAAAGTCAGCCCAGCTTGCTGAGAGATAGACTCATTTTAAGTGAGACACAGCTCAACGGAGAGAAGACAGGTAATACCAGCCTTTGTTTTTCAGCAAAAGAGCCTTTTTGCTATAAAACCAACAAAATCAGCCACGTTCTTGTAACTCGGTGCATGAGCGACGGCTGCTGAAACCCAGGAGTCAAACTTCTCGGCGCCTGAAGAAGCAGACGTCATGCATGTGGTTAGTACTGCAAATCGCTTCACCCGGCGGCAAGTGAGCTGTAAATAGGCTGGTTGATCAGAAGACTGAAAGGATAACCCAATTTAATGATCATACATAACATGCCCACCAGGATCCTCTACCTGAGCAGCGGTGTCGCTCCTTTCTTTGAGGAATACTTTGCAGCGTATTAGAGAATTAATCTCCTCTCTTCTTTGATAGCGAGAGCATGCCAGCCAGCCAGCCCCCTACCAGCAGCTGAACCTAGAAGTATATCCATCCTTGTTCCCAAATGCTGCTTAATTCACCTTCTCTGAAGTGCTAGCGAGAAGCCCTGTGGTGAGGTTGCGTGTTCGTGTATTTATTGCTCCCTCTCTCTGCTCTCCATTGATTGATCACGGTCTCGGAGCCGCACTTAAGCCATTATGATAATGGTTTCATTTAGAATCATTGAGTCATCAAGGCTGGAGGAGGACTCTAAGATCAAGTCCAACCATCAACCCAACCCCACATTGCCCACTAAACCCTGTTCCCTAGGGCCACTCCTACATGGTTTTTGAACCCCTCCAGGGACAGCAAGTCCACCCCCTCCCTGGGCAGCGTGTTCCAACCCCTGACCACTCAGTCAGGGAAGAAAGCTTTCCTCATGTCTAGTCTAAACCTCCCTTGGCACAACTTGAGGCCGTTGCTTCTTCTATCACTAGTGACTTGTGAGAAGAGCCTGATCCCCACCTCTCTCCAGTCTCCTTTCAGGTAACTGTACTGAGCACTAAGGTCTCCCCTCAGCCTCCTTCTCTGCAGACTGATCAGCCCCGATTCCCTCAGCCGCGTCTCATCAGACGTGTCCTCCAAGCCCTTCACCAGCTTCCTTGTCCTTCTCTGCACCCAGTGTCCTTCTGGTATTGAAGTGCCCTACTCTAGATGAACAAGGAAAAGTCAGAAATAAGAACCCAAGTTGCATCAGTGTCTGTTCAGTCCACGCTATGAACGTGGCAGCTAGGAACGTGCCCCCACGTCACCTCCATAAACCAAACCAAACCCGACGGCTGCGATGACGCTGCTTGCAAACGCAGTCTCATTTTCTCTGCTCTCTCCACTTCCAGTAAGCTCATCGTGGCTGCCTCGGAGCCAGCTCCAATTGTTGTGTCTCCTCTGTGTGACCTGAGGAGAAACACACAAACAAACAAATCCCGTAAGGCAGGGCAGTGAGTTCTCCAGGCTGTTACGTGGTGGTTGTTACTAGGGAAACCACTTCCTTGGTATTCATGTGCTCAGCAGATCTGGCTGGCTGCAGCTCCAAGTGCTCAGCAGTGCCATGAAATGAATGGCAACAGGGAAGATGAACCCAAAGCAGCACGAGACACACCACGAGTGTCCGCAACGCTGGGCAATCTCGGTGCAGTAAATCAGCCCTAAGCAGAAGGACTTTCCCACAATGTGGTTTTAGAATGAAGGGTTGTGTGTCTGGAGGAGGAGCTGCTCCTTTCGTGTGCTGTACGTGTTACCCCCTTTTCCTTAACGCTAATACGATGTCACAGGTGATCTTTGCTCGGAAGAGACCTTTAAGATCATCAAGTCCAACCTTTGACCCAGCACTACCAGGTAAACCCTAATCCATGTCCCTCAGCACTCCATCTGTCTGCCTTTTAAGTACCTCCAGGGATGGGGACTCCACCACTGCCCTGGGCAGTTCCGATGTTTGAGAACCCTTTTGGTGAAAAATTGCTTCCTAACATCCAGCCTAAACCTCCGTGGTGCCCCTCGCAACCGTGTCTTCTTGTCCTGTCCCTTGCCACCAGGGAGAACAGCGTAGAGCTATGAGGGTGATGAAGGAAGCGGAGCACCTCCCTTATGAGGAGAGGCTGAGGGAGCTGGGTGTCTTCAGCTTGGAGAAGAGGAGGCTGAGGGGTGACCTCATTAATGTCTATAAATATGTGAGGGGTGGGTGTCAGGAGGACCCTTTCTTACGTCCCTTAAACAAGGGTCTGCTTCATAGAATCAGGGCGGTCTGGGTTGGAAGGGACTTTAAAGATCATATGGTTCCAACTCCCTGCTATGGGCAGGGACACCTCCCACTAGCCCTGGTTGCTCAAGGCTCCATCCAACCTGGGCTTAAACACTTCCAGGGAGGAGGTAGACTCAGACTTAATCCTAGAAAACAGGGCTGAAAGGGGTCTCTAGAACTCAGCTGTGCTGAGCAGGTTCTAACAGATCTAGTTTATACACTGAGGCTCACCAGTTCCTTCATCTTCGAGAGGTTGGGGATCCAACACATCTTGTCCTCACAGGCATTCCACAGCTGATAAACTGATTTGACCTCTCCTCCATCTTGCTGGAAGTCTCAACTGAGTGAATGAGTCCAAAGAGGACTCCAGACCCCAGTCCTGTGTGACTGGATCTAGGGGATCCTGCTGTGGCAGGGGGATTGGACTGGGTGATCTTTTGAGGTGCCTTCCAATCCCTAATGTTCTGTGGCTCTGTGATTCCTGGGCTGTCCTCCCCAGCGAAGTCTCACTGCAGAAAGAGCTGTGCTTCTGCTCTCCTGACTGGAATCCCAGTGCAGAGTAGGTCCAGAGGTCCAGGGCTGGAAGGTGTTTATTTATGAGGAAGGGGAGGATTGAAGACAACCAATTTCTTTAGCAACTCAGGTGTTTATCACAGAAGCCATTTTTCTGGAGAAGCTGAGGCCACCACAAAGCCAGCAGCTCCATCCCTGCATAGGAGGCTACAGCTCAGCTACAGAGCAGATATCCAAGATGCTCTCAAAGCTTAACACAAGAAGGGTGAAATAACAGCAGAGCTCAAGCAGGAGCTGAGCACAGAGCGTGTAGAGAATCACTTCGTCACGCAAGATGCAAACACTAGTAACGTCAAATCAAATTTAATCAACAGTTTCACCTAAAATAAAATGTGAGGAGGATTACTCTGTAATGACTTCGGTGTTTTGTCAATAGGGTTTTGCTTTGGCTCTTCAGGCAAGACCTACAAACTGACTTGAAAACCATTTCTGACACAGCAGAGAAGGGAAAGAGAGCAGGCAATGCCACACCGGCAACGTTTAGTGGGACTGGGAACACAGACTCGGTCCTTCTTCGCTTGATCCTTCTTCGCTTGATTTAAAGCTAGGTCTTAAAATCACAGGCCTCCTACCTCTGTCACAATGATATTCTAGGGGGGGAAACTTCAATTTCTTTCCTTTGAAGATATTTGGAAGCAGATAATGTGTGTCCCTAGGGTTTAGTGGGCAAGGTGGGGTTGGGTTGGTGGTTGGAATGGATGATCTCGTAGGTCTCTTCCAGCCTTAATGATTCTAGGATTCCCAGCATAGAATCTATGATTCTAAGCACACCGTCTGAAAAATTCAGATGAGTGTCTTGGACACCAGCCCATAACATAATCCTCACTTGTTTTCTTCCCCAGTGAATGTCCATGAGCTGTATGAGGTTGGACAGGTCAGCATCAAGAGAAAGGCTCCTCTAGATCTGCTATAGTTGTCCTAGTTAATTTTCCTCACCCCAAGAACCAGCGCTTCCATGGTCAGGAGCAGGACAAAGTTCTTTAATCTGAAGGTGGTGGATCCCAGGAACAGGCTGCCTAGAGAGGTGGTGGAGGCCCCATCCCTGGAGACATTCAGGGTGAGGCTGGATGGGGCTCTGGGCAGTGTGGTCTGGTGAGTGATGTCTCTGCTTGTTGGAGACTAGATGACCTTTGGAGGTCCCTTCCAACCCTGTGATTTTACAATCTCTCAGCAAACAGGCTGTGGCAGAGCAGGGACGGGAGGCAGCGCTCACCCCTTGTGCTGCTTGATCTATCTCACCCGATGGCACACAACTGCCCAGCAGAGCTGCTCCCTCAAGCAATGACCGTGGCAGGAATTTCACTGGATCTTCCAGTGAGGAATGTCTTGGGCTGCCAGCCCCCCAGCCTGGCATGCGGGACATCCTTCTGAAAACAAAACCCGGGGAAACCCAGCAGTTGGATTATCTCCTCCTTATCAAAACGAGGGTACCCAGATCCTTCTGTTTCCACAGCAGTTGTTCAAGACTGTATTTAAGAGACTGAAAAGCACCTCATCTCACTTCAGCTGATTTAAAATGCACTTGTGCGGTCTGAGCTATTGTCTAATCCTTTTGTTTGAGATGTTCGACATTAGCCAACCACTTCTGATTCAAGTGCTAACGATCCCCCTTAAGGCAGGGAATTCACAGGCAGCGTTCAGGATGTGCAAAGTGGCGCTTCAGCTCCCACAGGTAGAAGTCAGTAAACTTCAAATCCCAGAGCTCCTCAACTTGTTTTGCATAAATTGCCCTCGCAGAGGGGAGCTGAGAGCTGTTTGGATGCGTCTTCTGCATCACCCTAGGACTGACATTCATTTTCAGAACGATTAGGGACCAAATCACAGCGAAAGTTCAAACGGAATTTAAGTCTAAAGAAAATGAAGTGATTAATCACCTCATTTTCATAGAGTCGGAGGGTTGGAAGGGACCTTCACCTAGTGCAGCTCCCCTGCAATTCTAGTTTCTATCCAGTCAGCTCTATCCTGCTCCAGTGCCTTTTCTTGGAGGAACAATTAACAGAAGTGTTTTGTTGGATAACGTCCTTCTGCAGGTGGCAAGGGGCTGCAGGTGCAGCAGCTGCGATGGAAAGCATTCATTGCTCTAATGACAGCAGGCTTTAAACTGGCTAAGAGCTGATTGCTCCAAGCCTGCGAGCGTGTCCTCTGTGGCGCTGGAAACTCAGACTGAATAAGGCCATGAGGAGCGATGGCACCAGTGGCAGTTGCAGGTAAGTTACGCTGGATGCCTGTGACAGCAAACCCTACAGCGGGTACAGCTCCTTGTGTGATTAACAAATCACAAGGCTATCAGAGGTGACTTCCTGCTTGCCTTCAAGTCCAGCCTCAAGGTCCAATTCGTGCTTAATCTGACACGTCTGCCTTAGCAAGACATCCCAGGTAAAGTGGTGCCAGTGCTGCTGCAGAAATCCGAGCAAAGATTTATCCATTCACTTCTGAATTGCCAGGACTCGAGTTTATTTCAGACTGGATTAAACCCAGACCCGTCCCTGAGTGCTGAGATGATCTAGTAGAGTCTTTCTAAAGGAAAGAATGACTTCTCTTAGTTGTAGTCTGACTTTACCTATCGCCTCCTCCAGCCCTCATTTTCCCCTTTTGCTGGGTTTCGTTGCTAAGGACGATCCTCATTCCTTCTTTCATGTGCAAATGGTTTCTAGGACCCCCCATTCCCAGCTAAAAGCAAAACCACGAACAACTTCGTGCAGCTGAAATACTGTGTCAGAATGTCAGGAACTGGCGTGGGCTGCCCAGGGGGGTGGTTGAGTCCCCATCCCTGGATGAATTTAAAAGATGCTTAGACGTAGTGTTGGGGGATCTGGTTTAGGGGTGAACTTGTAGAGTCGGGTTGATGGTTGGACTCGATGATCCCGAGGGTGTTTTCCAACCTGAATGATGCTATGATATCAAATACCTGGGAATAACAGTTTGGCCAGTTCCACGATGGAAGACCTTGAAACCAGATGTTCTACCAGCCTCTGGTATCTGCACTGCTCCGTGGCTGCGCATGACAAAGGATCACATTGGCTCTAGAAACAAAAATCCCCAAGGTCTCCAGTCCTGCAGTCACTCAAACAGAAAGCGGATACTAAGCTGAGAAACCTGAGCTCCTGGCAACCCACAGGTGAAGGAAGTTAATTGAAAGATAAGTCTTTCTCTCCTGATAAATCAGAGGGTTTGAAAGCTGCTCAGGAAACCTCCTTTGTGGGGAAAAGGTTCCACTCGCTAGACAGTCCCAAGCTAAGAAAAGCAAATTTAATTGAAAGAAGATGTGGGGAGGTCTGGAAGATTTGACTAAGTGCTGAGAGACACCTCAGAAGAGAAGAAATCCACACGTCGTGCCGCTCCAAGGGTCATCTCTCTGTTGGGAGAAGCAGAGAAATGTTTCTCAGTACTGGGAGCCGCGTCAGGAAAACAACTGGTGCGGGTTTCTTTTTTCACCCTACACAGCGTCCTGCAGCCCGGAGCTTTGCAGGTAGGTCCTTCATCTATTAATCACTTGTTCAGCAGGCTGCTACCAGAGAACAAAAGGGGATCATACGTGGGGAGATTGAGGATCACTTGAGAAGAGAGATTAAACAGCACCTCTTCTCTGTCTCTTTGTAGTAAATGTCCACGTTAAAAAAATGAGAACTTCTACCTAAGGCCATTTCTCTGACTCGGGCTCTTTAAAAGAACTTGGTTGCCATTTTTTATCTTCTCTGTATGGAATGAATTAGTAAAGGTTCAGGGTCTGGGGCAAGTATGACTTTGATACTGTGAAGTCCAGTTCCACCTTCAAGTATTCTTCAGTGCTTGAGCTGCACACGCGTGTGTCTGAGAGATCTGAGGCAATAGAGTCACCAGGACTGAAGGCTGGGTCACAGAATGGAATCACAGAGTCATTAAGGTTGGATGAGACCTCCAAGATCTCACTCTGCTGAACAGGACTCACTTGCTGCTGTCTCTGGATTGGCAGGAGAGTAAGGGACCTCTGACCACTAATGGAGCTGCTCCCAAAATGACAGATGTTCCTGCTGTTCCAGACTAGTCACCCCGCATGCACAGGGGCGAGCTGAACCAGCAGCGCTGGTGACGCAGTCACTGCCCAGTTCGGAACTGGCATTTCTGGAAAGGCCCTGGAGAGTGTGGGAGAGCAGAAGAGCAGTTCTTCTGTGGTTCATGTCCTCCCCAAAGAGGCAGTTGTGTTCCTGAATACCCTGCTGGGGCCCTTTCTGGATGCTCAGCACACGGGTGAGCTCTTGAAGCAGCCAGCAAAATGCACCTGGAAAGGGGCATGTTAGGGCTACATATAGGCCCCTCCCTGGGCAGCCTGTTCCGGTCCCTGGCCACTCTGCCACAGAAGATGCTTTTCCTGATGTCCAGTCTAAACCTCCCCTGGCACAACCTGAGGCTGTTTCCTCTTGTTCTGTCTCTAGTGACTTGGGAGAAGAGACTGACCCCCATCTCTCTACACCCACCTTTCAGGTCATTGTAGAGACCAATAAGGTCTCCCCTCAGCCTCCTTTTCTCCAGACTCAACAACCCCAGTTCCCTTCAGCCCCTGATCAGTCCTGACAGCCCACGACACTCTCATGCAGTGTATTGGTGTCCTCCCATCTGTCTGTACAGTGGAACACGACTGGGTTTGCATGGGCAAGTTCCACGCTGGTGTTGTGATAAACCATTCTCCTTTATGTAAAGCAGATGTGAACCACCTTGAATGCTTGGTCTTCACCGAACACCCAGTGAAACACCCTGCTCATCCCTTCTGCCTGTGCGAAGCTTTGAAAGCAGAGACTAGGCTCCCTGCCCTGGGTTTTGGGGTGGGTTTTTTAATCTCCTGCAGAATACAGCCCTTTCCATCCATAGGCTGTGTCCCAGGGCTGTGTGTGCAGCTCGTTTCATTAGTGAGTGACTATCTTTGAGCTCCTCAGGTGGAAGCTGGGGACAAACTGTTCTAATTAGATGGACGGTCTTTTCTAGCCTGGTTGACTCTGTGACTCTACAATCACCCACCTGTAGTCCTAACTCCAGGTGAATTAGGAGATGGTGCAGTGGTTCAGGGTTGTAGGGAGGACTTGGTGGTTGGACTTGATGATCCCAAAGGTCTTTTCCAACCTTGATGGTTCTATGAAAAGTGAGGGTGAAATGTTGCTCTGGTGTTATGAACCTCCCGAGGCTTCAAGACTTTACTAGGGCATGGAGCACTGCAGCGGTTTGTTGTCTGGCACTTAAAGCTTGTCATGGGTGGAAAACCCCCGAGCACGTTCAGTTCCATCTTCTCTGTGAATCACCATATTGGTCCTTAGGCAATTAATTTGCAGATACGTTTGATTTTTGGTTAGCAGCGTGTTCAAGGCAGCACAGCCCCAGCAATCAGTACCAGGTCCTCTGGGAAACAGGAGGAAAAATAGAGGGACCATTTTTGGAACGACTGGCTCTCACCTAAATCAGTGCCTGCCAGCACAGGCAGTAATGAAGAGGCTGCAGCAGTGCTTTCAGCTATTATTAAGCCTGGCTCACGCTCAGCATGGCTCACTGCAGACAATACAGAGCACTGCTCATAAGGGCAATGAGCAGTAAATACTTGGCCCTGGATTTATTCTTTTTTCAAATCTCTCCAGGTTTTTTCCTTTTTATTCTCCTCTGGTTCGTGTCCCTTTATCCTCACCCATGTGCTGTGTAAGCTTCTCAAATCTACCATCCGTGACACCACCTCCCACTGGTAGCAACAAGCCCTTCCAGTGCTGTAGGGTATACTTGCAGAGCTATGCAAGGAGAGGCATTGTGGAGGAGCTGTAGGTGCTAGCCTGGTGGCACAAGGTTGCTCCAACACCTTCCCTCTGGATTTTCTTATCTCAGGGGAGGGGTGGCTGCTCCTTGGGTTGAGCTCCTGCTTTGCTGTAGCAGCCAGGCTAGTTTAGGGAGAGAACCTCGGGGCTGAACAGGCTCGGAGTGCTGCCAAGGGGGTCAGGAGACGGCGTGAAGTGTTGTCACACGGGTGGTGAGTCAGGAATAATAGACAAATCAGACACTCGGCTGAAAGCACAAATTGTTCTTCTAGGAGGCAACACCTTCCTACATTTGTCCCAGCTGGTGAGAACTGGGGGTAAATTAGAGGTGGGTTGACTTGTGTGGGCTTCCTTGGGCTGTTTCTGGGCACTGCCCTCAGGGTGCAGCTGATTTTGCAGCAATTTTGTAGATTATAAAGGTGGGGATTGTCCTCCTGAAGGGTTTTACTATGAGAACTGGGCCAGAACGTTGTCCTTTCAGATAACAGTTGTGACAGTGAAGACCCACCACCGAGCCTGCCTTGTGCTGCCTCAAGGAATCCTCAGATGTTCCTAGTCAGCCAGAGACAAGACTGGAATTTAGACAGAATCGTTGGATTGTTTTGGTTGGGGAAAACCCTTTAAAATATGAAGTCCAATCCTGAAGCCAGCACTACCAGGTCATCCCCATCCACCACAACTGTATGACACCCAAATCCTCCAGGGGTGATGACTCCACCGCTTCCCTGGGCAGCTTGATCCAATGCTTGGCAATCCTTCCAGTGAAGGGATTTTTCCTAACATCCAGCCTAAACCTCTCCTGGCACAACTTGAGGCCATTTCCTCTTGTTCTATCGCTGGTGACAGAGAAGAGACCGACCCCCACTTCTCTCCAACCTCCTCCAGGGATAGTGCCTCCACCACTAAACCTCCTCCCGAAACACTATGTCTATTGGTTTTTTTACACCTCCAGGGTGCCTCCACCACCGTCCTGGGCAGTCTTTTCCAAGGTCTCATCACTCTTTCTGTGAAGAAATTTTTCCCTGTGTTCAATCTGAACCTCTCCTGGTGCAGCTTGACCCCATTTCCTCTTGTTCTATCACTAGTCAGTAGAGAGAAGAGGCTCACACCCGTCTCACTGCAACCTCCCTTCAGGCAGCTGTAGAGAGTGATGAGGTCTCCCCTCAGCCTCCTTTTCCCCAGACTAAACAACCCCAGTTCTCTCAGCCACTCCTCATCAGAGTTGTCCTCCAGGTCCTTCACCAGCCTGGGGCCCATTCCAGCACCACAATGTCCTTCTTATGGTGAGGTTTCCAAAACTGAACCCAGTACTCCAGGTGTAGCCTCGTCAGTTCTCACTACTGCTCCTCCAGTATCCTTCTTCTCAGGTAGTGGCTTCCCCATCAGCCTAGACTGCGCAAGCACCTGCTCTCCAGGCAGCCCCATCCTAGACTGAGGTGACTTGAGAACCAACAAGGCTCCTGCATGTTCTGACATCTCAGTCGAACACTCCAACCAAGCCTCTGCAAGCTGCACTGATTTCACTCTCGTCGTCTGAAAACAGTTCCTAGCAAGAGCCTGGTACCAAGCAAGCCAGGAGCAACGGAAAGGAGGGGAGAATATTGATGCCACGTGTCAACCCCGTTCACTCTACTTGCTGCAGTGCACAAATGAATGAACAGGGCAGGAACCCAAGCAGCCCACCCACAGCGATGGAGATCAGTAGGTAGGAACCGGTGTAAATCACAGTCACGTAGCAGAGTGGTGAAGAAAACGGTAAGTTTTGCCTGATTTCCCACCAAAATGATCAGGTTTTTTATTTCAAGAGCAGGGACATCGGAGTAGATGATCTCTAAGCCTCCCAGCCAGCCTTAGCCGGTCTATGATTCTCACCTGTTCCTAGCAGTTGCAGTGAGTCGGAGTGTTTCCCCCGTACAATGATATGTTTGATTCAGAGCTGGGGGCAGGGGTTGCCAGAAAAGTGGCCCTTCCGCGGCTCCAGTTGACTACAAGAGGTCTCTTCTCACAATAAACAAAGTGGAGACACTGAGTAATTAACGAGGTACTGATTAACTAGCCCTAAATGCCAGGAGCCTTGCCCTGTGCAGCCAGCACTCCCCTGGATGATGCTCCTGTGTTTGACTGAGTCGGTGACTGACTTTTTCAACTAATTATTGTCCGGTCCCTGTCTGCTTCCAAGGACTCTCTATCCCTTAAAAACCTCCTGTTTTCACCTCTCTCTACAACTATCTGAAAGGACATTGCAGAGGTGTTGGTGCTGGTCTCTCCTCACAGGTAGGTAGTGACAGAACCAGAGGCTTCAAGCTCCAGCAGGGGAGGTTTAGACTGGACATCAGGAAGAAATTCTTCATGGAGAAAGTGGTCAGGCACTGGGATGGGCTGCCCAGGGTGGTGGCTGAGTCCCCATCCCTGGATGAGTTTAAAAGATGCTTAGATGTAGTGTTGGGGGATGTGGTTTAGGGGTGAACTTGCAGATTAGGGTTGATGGTTGGACTCGATGATCCCAAGGGCCTTTTCCAACCTGAACGATTCTATGAGAAAATCAAATCCTTCGAATTACAGTCAGATTTACTTAAGTTACCCAGTGACAAGAGGTGCCTCATTTTGGGTGAGGAGGTAAATCCCTCGCTCCACACACACCTATCAGCTCTGACATTTTGCTTCAAGAGTTTCAAATTCAATCAGAATATTAGAGGGAGAAGGAGAATCCTGTGTGGAAAGGACTCTTAACAGATTTTTGAGTGTTCCCTCATGAAGTGCTTCAGCTCTTACTTCTTTTGTAGTTCACCAGGGTTTACTGTGAAATGAGGAAGCCGCTGAAAAGAGCTGGTGCTCTTACAAATTGCCTGAAGGTAGTTGTGCTCACCACAAGCTGGTCCTTTGTGGACTTTGCTCCAGGAATGTCGTGGAGAGATTGTGGCTGGATTCAGGTTCTGGAATAGAAACCTCACAAATCTTACATCTCAGCAGAAGACAGACACAGGAGTGTTGGAATGAGCACAGAGAAAGGCAACAAAGCTGGGTATGGGATGGAGAGTGTGACTTGTGAGGAGGGACTGAGGGACTTGGGCTTGTTTAGCCTGAAGAAGATGAGATTGAGAGGAGACCTTATTGCCCTTTACAACTCCCTGAAAGGTGGCTGTAGGGAGGCTGATGTTGGCCTCTTCTCACAAATAACTGGTGACAGGGCAAGAAGAAATGGCCACGAGGGGAGGTTCAGATTGGAAATTAGGAAACATTTGTTTACAGAAAGAGCAGTTTAACATTGGAGCAGGCTTCCCAGGGAGATGGTGGAGTCCCCATCCCTGGATGTGCTCAAAAGGCACTTTGGGACACAGTCCAGTGGTCATGGAGCTGTTGGATTGAAGGCTGGACTTGATGATCTTAGGGGTCCTTTCCAGCCTTTATGATTCTGTGAAATCTGCCGAAACCAGTGTTAAATAAGCAGCCTTACAGTGTAGCTTTCCTGTTTCAAATCTGTGGTCTTTGATGGTCTAGGGGATCCTGCTGTGGTGGGGGGATTGGACTAGATGATCTTTGGAGGTCCCTTCCAATCCCTAATGTTCCGCGATTCTGTGATGCTACTTGGAGAGGATTTCTTCTTTCCCTGGGCTGAAGTTTTGCTAAGTCGATGTGCATAAAGGAGAAGGAGCAAACAGGATGTTTTACAGGCTTTGGGTTTTGTTTTGCTTCACCTTACTCCTTGAAATAAAGGTCATAAATTAGTAGGTCCAGTGTTTGTTCCAGCAGCCTGCAGAAAGGAGGAATCGATGGGAGCTTAATTCTGGAGCCGCATCTGAGGGATGCGTGAGGAGAGGCAGCAGCGCTTGCACAGTGAGCTCCAAGCACGTCGTGTTGGTGGGGGGGAAGGAAAAACCCGCTCCATCATTATTGACTCCAGCATCTGGGGTGCATTGCAGGGCCCTCAGATTCCATCTCAGCCTTTTAGAACTAACACTGCATCTGCTGAGGAGCAGACAGCTTCCACACAGCAGCCTTTGGGGGAGCCTGCTCACAGCAGCGTTTCTGCATGCGCTGGTAAAACTGGGTGCCTCATTCACGCAGAGCTCTGCTCCCACTGCTGGGAGTGTAGAGCAGAGGAGGCTACGAAAATGATCAGGTAGCTGGAGCACCTCTGCTATGAGGATAGGCTGAGGGAGCTGGGGTTGTTCAGCCTGGAGAAGAGAAGGCTGCGAAGGGACCTAATAGTGATCCTCCAGTCCCTCAAGGGAGCTACAAGAAGGCTGCAGAGGGACTGTTTACGAAGGCCTGGAGTGATAGGATGAGGGCAATGGTTTCACCTTAGAGAAGGGCAGACTGAAATGGGATATTAGGAAGTTCTTCAGCTGGAGGGAGGTTGAACTCTGGAACAGGTTGCCCAGGGAGGTGATTGAGGCCCCATCTCTGGAGATATTCAAGGTGAGGCTGGACAAAGCTGTGGGCACCCTGATCTAGTTGAGGATGTCCCTGCTCCCTGCAGGGGGGTTGGACTGGATGCCCTTTGGAGGTCACTTCCAATCCAGGCCATTCTCTGATTCTATGATTGGAGCAACACTGCAAAGCTAGTTGGGTGCCAGGATTCTTAGCTGACTTCTGGCACCAGAGTGATGGCAAGAGAAGCATCAGTGAGATCGAAAAGCTCACGGAACTCTATGGCTGATGTGGTCCGAACGGATCCTTTCTCGTACAACACATGGATTGTGTCACCTACCTGCATTGCACAAAGGGAGCCTGAATCCGTTGGGTTTCCCTTGACTACACAATACAGATGGGGAGGCTGCCAAAGCTCTGGGTGCCCACACAACTGCTCTCTTTTGGTTCTTTGCTCCCTGTCATGTTGCTGTTTACACCTGTGGGTACAAATCCAGTGAAGCACAGCGTAACGTTTGGGTTTGACAGCCTAAGTGTCCTGTCTAGTTCACATATTTGATCAAAGCCGTGGGTTTGCAGCCACTGAGTAACGTGCTCTTAGCTGGGCTTGTGCAGCTTGTGAGGCTTTTTTGAGCAGCGGTATTTACTGTCGGAGTAGACGAGAGCGTTGGATTATTAAAACAAGCAGGAATTGATCCAACAATTTATGAAGGTGGCAACAGTGCCCTGTTTAAGTGCCTCTAATCTAGTGCTTTTGTTACAGCAGTAGCGACATCTCCAACTGGAGAGCTTTTGGCAGAGGTTCCCAGGCACTGGGTGTTTCTTGGGTTTGTTGTTATTTCTCCATTTGTTTTTAACTACAACTCTGGCACCATGACAGATGCCTTCCCTTTGCTACTCCAGAGAGCCGGCACGGCCCTCGAGAGCTTGGCAGGACAAGAAAGTGCATCTGTGGCAGGTGCTGGAGCAAAGGACGTAGTGTCTGTCCCAAGGTTATCTCTGGAATATGAATCTCTTCCAGCTTTGGAGAAGACCACTTGCCTGCATTGACCAAAGATGGGCATTCGAGCCCAGGCTTTAGGCTGCTGTCCTAAGTAAACTGGTAGTTGTCTCTTCTCGTGTCATCTTACGTCTTCAACAACTTTTCAATCAGATCAAATCCATGTCGCTTCTTCTTTGTTTACTTGCTTGTACTTTTCAGCAGAATGATTTTTCATTCTTCTTAGACAGCTGGGTTGGAAATGGACTTTTGAAGGATGATGATCCTGCCAGTGATGGAGAAATATGAAGTGTCAGGCTGTGGTGATACATCTTCCAGTAAGTCTGGCTTTCTCTGTGGGAAGCTGGCAAAAGGCCAGGTGCAAAAAAGCCCTGAAATGTTCCCCAGCAAGAGGCTGTGGCTCTGCGGGAAGTTCCCATCCTTGAGAGAAGGTGCCGTGCTAGTGCAGCATTGGGTATGGTTTAAAATCCTTCATGAAGGCAGGACCTGCAGAGGGTTGAGAGGTCAGAGACGTCCAAGAACTGAATTTGAGATCACTGAGAGAAGTGAGGAGAGTTTCCAGAGATCTCACTTTGACATATAAATCCATCAGTTCGTTTCCAGTCTGTGCCAGCTCTGAGTAGATCTGAAGTCGTGATCTGCAGACTGACGAGTCAGCAACGGCCTTTAAGGTGAGGCAGCCAACGGACTCTATAGGTTTCACTTCGCCTAAACTCGCAGACCCCATGGGGTTTGTCATTAACTGAGCTGGCATCTTAGCCAAAGCTGCTGTGTGCACAGAGAGGCAAAAGGCCCTCTGAGCTGAGCCCCGTTTAGTAAACGCGCCGAGGCACGACTGAAATCAAACCAAATCAATGCTTTTGTGGTGTAATAACACACCACCTCCACCCTTTCTAGGCTTTTCTCCTTGATTGTAGGTGTTACCTGCTTCATTAATTTAACCGCTCTTACTGGATCCATCAAGCACTTTGCCAGTTTCTAATTGCCAGACTGGGAGCTAAGGCACTAAGTTGTCTTGGCTAAGGAACAGTTGAGGAGTGACAGTTACTTGGGTGTTTGTTTGTTTTCCTAAAGGCCTTGGTTATGTTAAAACAAGAATCTTGCCTTTTTATTTGTCTTGGTGCCTTTGACTGGATCATAGATTCATAGAATTATTAGGGATTGGAAGGGACCTCAAAAGATCATCTAGTCCAATCCCCCTGCCAGAGCAGGACCTCCCAGACCAAGTCACAGTCCTTCCATTGACTGGCCCTGAGACAGGTCACAGAATCACAGAACATTAGGGATTGGAAAGGACCTCAGAAGATCATCCAGTCCAATCCCCCTGCCACAGCAGGATCACCTAGACCAAGTCTCACAGGAACATGGCCAGGCAGGTTTTAAACACCTCCAGAGAAGGAGACGCCACAACACCAGTGGGCAGCCCCTTCTAGTGCTCTGTCACCCTCACCAGGAAGAAGGTCCTTCTCATACTGATGTGGAACCTCCTATGTTCCATCTGGCATCCATTGCCCCTTGTCCTACCATTAGATGCCACTGAGCAGAGCCTGGCTCCATCCTCCTGACACCCACCCTTCATATATTTATCAACATGAATGAGATCACCCCTCAGTCTACTTTTCTTCAAGCTCAAGAGATCCAGCTCCCTCAGCCTTTCCTCATCAGGGAGTTGTTCCACTCCCTTTGTCATCTTCACAGCTCTGCGCTGGACTCTCTCCAGCAGCTCTGTGTCCTTCTGGAACTGAGGGGCCCAGAACTGGACACAATATTACAGATGTGGTCTCACCAGGGCAGAGTAGAGGGGGAAGAGAACCTCTCTTGATCTGCTAACTACTCCCTTCTGATCCACCCCAGGATGCGGTTGGCATTCTTGGCCACAAGGGCACATTGCTGGCTCATGGTCATCCTTCGATCCACCAGGACCCCATCTTGCATTTCACCACACCAAAGCCATGCGCAGTCCTAAGTATTTCCTCTAACAATGAGTAACTGTGTTTTGCTGTCGCCAACACAGTGTCAATGGAGTTTTAGCGAGCAGGGCACTGACACCAGTGGGGGGGGGGTTTAGCCACTCATTGAGTCCAGGCACGAGGTTAATGACACGATGAATCAATGGACAGACAGGAACTTCTGAAGTGCCACATCCTTCTGCAAGTACAGAGCAGGGGTAAAGGTTAAACACTCATCTCTCTTTTTTATTCATTCTCTAAGCAGGGAGAGAAGACCACAGAAGAAATTCATGTTAGGATGCCATCCAGTCCCCACTGTAGCTCCTGCCTAGCTCCACTGTGGTGTGCTCATCCTCAGCGAGCACTCGCTGTCCCTCTTAGCAATGGGAAACCCATGAAGGCTCTTCAGAGTGGGTTTGCACTGCTCTCCTCAGGGTTTCTTGCTTGTTCAGGCAAAGAATGTTGGTTATTCAAGGAACAGCTCAGAATTATCTGAATAAATTTGGAGGTAATGAGGAGCGTGGTTTAGTCTCCCTTATGTATAGTGTTATCTGCTCCAGCCTCTCTGCATCCAGGATACCTGCGTGGAATTAATTTCTGAGATAGGTATTACTGGAAGAAGAGTAATAATACAGCACAGGGAGTACCTCAGAGGGAAAAGACCTCGTTCTTCAAGTTGCCTGCATGGAACATCGTTCTCTGTTGAGTGGAATAATGACAGTGCAGCTGATAAGGAAAACTTGCCTCCATGTTGGTTTATCGGCTAGTGATAGGCACAGTTTGTTCAGAGCTGAGTGATAGCTCCTGTACCAGCTGCACTGAGGGAAATGCTTCTGCCTGCTGTGGCTGCTTCCTTATTGGGTTTGTAAGTTCCAAGTGTAATAAATCTCTGTTTCAGTTAACAAAGTAAATGTAAAACGGAATTATAGGTATGAAGGGAGTCGAACACCTCCCTGATGAGGAAAGGCTGGGGGAGCTGAGTCTCCTGAGCTTGGAGAAATTGAGACTGAGGGGCGACCTCATGAATATTGATAAATATGTGAAGGGTGGGTGTCAGGAGGATGGAGCCAGGCTCTGCTCGGTGGCATCTAATGATAGGACAAGGGGC
>JAOXOE010027967.1:0-17133 GCA_028565055.1 Phoeniculus purpureus | reverse complement strand
GCTCATGGTCATCCTGCTGTCCACCAGGACCCCCAGCTCCCTTTCTCCTACACTGCTCTCCAACAGATCAGTCCCCAACCTATACTGGTACCTGGGGTTGTTCTTGCCTAGATGCAAGACTCTACCAGCTTGTTATACTTCATTAAATTTCTCCCTGCCCAGCTCTCCAGCCTGCCCAGGTCTCGCTGAATGGCAGCACAGTCTGCTGTGGTGTCAGTGACACAACCCAGCTTTGTGTCATCAGCAACCTTGCTGACAGTGCACCCTAATCCCTCATCCAAGTCATCCATTAATAGATTGAACAGGACTGGTCCCAGCACCAACCCCTGGAGCACTCCACTAGATACAGGCTTCCAACTAGACTGATCCATTGACCACTACTCTCTGGCTTATCCTGGAGCCAGTTCAAGATCCACCTCACTACCCAATCATCCAGTCCACTCTACCTCAGTTTGGCTGTGAGGACGTCTCTGGGCATCTTCAGCAGTCTTTTGAAACTAGATATGATATAACATTGGTAGCTTCTCAAAGAACCACCAATGTGAGTGTTTGACATCAATCCGTATCTGGTTTGGGATGCTGTAAACAGACAGGATGAACACCTACGCCATGCAAACGAGACTGCTTCAAGGCATTTCAGGATGGAAAACCACATATCACTAGGCACATTAAAAACACTCAGTCTTTTTCATTTCCACAGTCCCTCCACAACTAAAGTAGTCTACAGGCAATGCACAGGGTCATCACTCTCTCAGAACCTCTCTTGAGTTTTTTGCCCGTTGTTAAAGATTCACCTTTGTTGGATGTGTGACTGCTGATGAGCCTCAAAATGTCTCTTGACCCTTTTCTTACTACCCTAGCAGACAATCTCTCCACAACACTTCAGGAAGCCATGTCTCAGCCTGGAAGAATACTGCTCCCTGTGGCTAGGAAGAGCCTGGCTCCAGCACCACAAATCTGAGTGGCATTTGGTCAAGTTAGAAATCAGTCATGTGCTAACGTGGCCTATTTTGCAGGCACATTTCCTTGTGCTGTGAGAAGCAGGCAAAGCTAGTTTTTGGCCCAGTATGAACTAATTTCAGCAGATTAAAATGGTACAGTATCTTATTTTGTTGTTTCAGCTGGCGTGGAAAATGCATCAGTAATTACCACAGGAAACTAAGGAGGGGGGAAGCACAATGGAAAGGGAGTGCTGGACAATACTCCCCTGCAGAACAAAGCAAGCTGTGTCCTCCCAAGCAGCTCCTGAGCAGCACACTTTCCCTCTGGCGATTTACCTAGCCTGAAGAGAGATGTGAACATGTTCTCAGTCCTGTAGGGGTTCACTATTACCAGAAGTTCTAGGATCTGCTGTGTCCTGCAGGAGCAGAAGCTCCTGCATTTTGCCTTGACGATACTACATGAACTGTTTAAAGCTCACCTTCCAGACATGGAACACACTGACTGCTATATACAGTTCAGAACAGTATAGACTCCTGGGCATAGATGGGCCCCAGTGTCTTGAGCTCAGTTGTGCAGGGCTCTAGAGATCTAGCCTGTATCTGCTGTCATTTTGACACTTGACCCTCTTAGCGCTCCTGATTTTTTTTGTTGGCTGTTTCTCTTGTTTCTTTGCCATTGCAAACTCCTCCTTTGCAGTACAGGACAGCATAGGTCGCCTCTGTGTCAAGCTGTCTGTGAGCTTTAAGTCCAGGCTAAGGAGGCAAAATGCTGTGCTCTCACCTGGTTTAGCTTGTTGATATAAAAGAGCATCCAAAAGGTCTCCACTTGTGGAGATGAGGACACTTTCTTGCAAAGTGCTGGCATCTGCCTGGTAGCCTCTGCTTTTGAGGCACGGCACACAGCCAGTGTGCCAGCTGGCATTCTGCACAGGCAAGACAGGACAGTGCTGCAGGCCAGCTCTATGATGTCCCTTGTATGGCAGTGCACTGCACATTCCAATAAATTTACAGTGGAAGGATTGAAAACGAGCACCTAGAGATTAGGAATCTGCTTTAAGATGAGCTCTGCTTCTCCACTGGCAGACATTTCTTCACCATAGTACTTCCTCTTCTGGGTCAACAGCATCTCTAACTCCATTAGTGGAGAAAATGAGTTCCTTCCCTGAGCATCGATGCTGTGCATTTCACTGCTGTTCTCATTAACCTGGTCCACATTATTTCTAGGTTGGTTTTCTCAATGCTTTACAGAGGCCCTTTGTGGGAAGTCTACACTAGCTTGCAGCCATGAAGGTGAAGACCTTGAGCTGCAAACACTTCAGCAGCTTTTTGCTTCAGCTTTGTTGTGTTTGACTTTGGAGTGGATCTGGGCTAGCTCTACTCTACTTTCCACTAACAGGCAGAACTGCTGCAGGTGGTTAATGTGCACCATGATTTGGAAAAGCCCTGTGTTTCCTCTGTGTCTGTAAATTTAAATATATTTTCTTGGCTGCCCTTTGCTGGAGCTGTTAAACTCGTGTTTGCTGTTCCCCAGACCCTCATCTTGGCATGCCTTTCATGGGATGAAGTGTAAGCAGGTGGGGCAAGGGTAAAAAATTAAATCATTTGGCCATGTTTACCACCAGTGTGCTGTGGAGATGGATGAATCACCCACAAAAGTGTTGGCTGTTGCATGAAGAAACAGGCAGTGGTGGCAGCATGCTCTCATGCTATCAGAAGGATTTGTTATGGTGGTGATGCCCTGCTGCACCAAGAGCCAGGTGACAGAGCAGTGACAGCCCTCAGCATGAGATGACTCTGTTTACAAGCCTCTGCAAGCACTGGGTCCTGTCACACGCAGGTGGGACAGAGTGGTACTAGGTGTTGTCACAGGTGGTACAGCCTTGGTATCAGCACTGGGCAGCACTTTCCCTGTTGCACTGCTACGAGCACTGCCTGTAACTCCACGTGCAAAGCTGCTCACCCTCATGTCCACACTCCCCAGTCTGCAGGAATGAGAAGGTCCCCAGACATGGGTGTCTCTGAGCCTGCAGCCTTTTCCGTCTGTGGAGCACATCCTTTCCTCCGGGTTTTCCTCCAGTGTAGCTGCACTGACATCTGCCGGGGCTTGTTCTGACTTACACTGGTGCAAGCCTTAGAGGGGATTTTCCTTAATGTTTCCCAATATTCCGAATGTGCCTGAGTATCAAAGATTAATACCCATGGGGATGGTGTGTTGGGTTGGTATTGATGGATGTTTAGTACTTCAGTGTACTTTAGTTCTAAATGCTTCTTCTCTTGGCAGGCTCCCAAGGCCTGCTTGCTATTTTGTGGTATTCTGTTGGGCAATTCCTTTGTGTCTTGGACAGATGGGATGATTTGTGATGATTTTCACTTCTCTCTGTGCCCTTCAGTATCTCACCTCAGATACATACCGGCCAAGCTGGCTCTTACTAATTAAGTAGGTAGTTATCTGCGATAGCGGCATTCAGTCTCTTTGGAAAACAGACCAACATGTTGAAATGTTGTTGGTTCTTTTCTTGCCACAACTCAGGGTGAGGGGATCCTACTCCCTCCGTCTCATTTATGGTCTTTTCAAAATTGAAGTACAATGATTAGCCAATTCCTTACACAAACCAGCTGTG
Source organism: Phoeniculus purpureus (assembly GCA_028565055.1). Taxonomy (NCBI): domain Eukaryota; kingdom Metazoa; phylum Chordata; class Aves; order Bucerotiformes; family Phoeniculidae; genus Phoeniculus; species Phoeniculus purpureus. Next base: position 13,571 of record JAOXOE010027967.1, on the reverse strand, counting down.
AGCTCTCCTCCGTAGAGATGCTCCATTTTTCCATGCTCACAAATTTAATTATCAGGGAAAAATACTGAGCTGACACCAAAGTACTTTATTTCTTGAATAATGGGGAGGTGAGATGCAGTTGGGGAGATGTGAAGAGATTAGAAACACATTGGGAGACAGAGGAGGAGGATTAGGAATAGCAGAGCTGCACAGTGTCCTGCTGTTAGTCAGAGCTGCAGTGCAAGCACAGCAAGATGAGTAATGGCACACCCAGTCCCACAGGTCTCTGCTCTGCAAAATGCACTCTGCTCTGCAGATGGAATCTGTGTACTCTTCCCTTCCATGCACCCCACTTTTCAAATTCCTGCTAGCAGCATCTTGAAAAAGACCTCAAAATCCTCTGCTGAATGTCCCACAAGCATTTTCCATTTAAATGCCTTTGCAAATGCCAGCATTTGTTCCAGCAGACTTCTTGACACTCATAGGGTATAAAGCAATTTTACCTGGGTCATGACTAAGAGAAACAAAATACTTCTCCAGTTGCATTTCTTTTAAATACTTTCCAGGCATCTACTGCCACTCAAGCTGTGACCTGGCACTGTTCCACAGTAATTGCTCCATTTTTGGATTTTTCCTCTAATCACTTCACTACTCCCACCCACGCAGAGATTTGGGGATTTCTGTGCAAATCAAGCCTGCGGAGATGAGAGCATGTAAGTGTGCGTGAGGGTGTGCGTAGGTGTGCGCATTCTACTGCATGGCACAAGCTTGTGTCACTGACAGCTGTGGGACCCTTGTCTCTCTCCACTTTTTGCGGTTCAGACTGTTTGGTGGAATCCCTTCCTCCACAGGATAGATGTGTGCAGTAGAAGTGTCTACATGTGTTCCATCGGTCTGTCTATCTTGAAAAATTGTGGTGGCAGTGACACTTTTAGAGTGTATTTCATCTGACCAAGTTCAAATGTCTACTGTGCATGAGCAAGGTCAGAGGCGTGTTGGTGATTTGGACAAGGGGATTGAGTGCACTTTCAGTAGGTTTACAGAAGACATTAAGTTGGGTAAGTGTGTTGATTTACTTGTACATAGAGAGGCTCTCCAGAATGATCTAGACAGGCTGGACAGATGACTCAAGGCCAGCTGTATGAGTTTCAACAAGGACAAGTGCCAGGTCCTGTACTTGGAACACAGCAACCCCTTGCAACAGGCCTGGGGGAGAGTGACTGGAAAACTGCTCAACAGAAAGTTGATACTTGAGGTATTGACTGATCATTGGCTAAATATGAACCAGCAGTGTGCCCAGGTGGCCGAGAAGGCCAGTGGCATCCTGGCTTGTATCAGAAACAATGCAGCCAGCAGGAGTAGGGAACTGATTGTCTGCCTGTACTGGGCACTGGTGAGGCCACATCTCAAGTACTGAACACCTCAGTACAAGAAAGACTTGTGGGTCCAATGAAGAGCAATAAGGTGAAAGGTCTGGAGAGCAAACCTGATGAGGAGCAGCTGAGGGAGGTAGGGCTCTTTTAGTCTGAAGACAAGGAGGCTGAGGGGAGACCTTATAGCTGTTTACCAGTACTTGCAAGATGGATTGTAGAGAGATGAGTATTGGTCTCTTCTCACAAGTGACAAGCAATAGGACAAGAGGAAATTGCCTCAAGCTGTGGCCAGGGAAATTTAGGTTAGACATTAGGAAAAACTTATTTACTGAAAGGGTCATCAGGCCTTGGAACAGGCTGCCCAGTGAGGGGGCTTAAAAGTTGAGTAGATATGGAGCTTAAGGATAGGGTTTAGTGGAGGGCTTTGTGCAGTCAGGTTAATGGTTGGACTTGATAATCTGAGAGGGCTTTTCCAACCTAAAGTGTGCTGTGATTCTGTATTTGCAGGAGTCCCACCCTTAGCATGTGGCATGGCAGCAAGCCCAGAGTCCTGCCTATTATAGACTTGCCAAAATAGAAAGAATGAGCTTGGTCTGGTTATGGGGAACCTATAAAAAGCAGAATGTAAAAACTAAACGCTTACCTGATCTTCCCTTAAATTCCCTGGATGTCCATTATCTTCCTCACTAAGTTCTCTAGTCCAATGGCGTGGTAGTTCACCAAGTGAATACATCACTCTACAGCTTTAAAAGGCAGAGATTTAGTGCAGGAGAAGCAAGAGGAAATCCTTCACACAATCCTGCAGTTGTCCAGGTTTATTTGTTAATACAGAAGCACAGAGCGCCAGGGGAAATTTAGGCTTGAGGTGAGGAGAAAGTTCTTCACTCAGAGGGTCATTGGCCACTGGAATGGTCTGCCCAGGGAGGTGGTGGAGTCGCCGTCCCTGGAGCTGTTCAAGGCAGGATTGGACATGGCACTTGGTGCCATGGTCTAGCCTTGAGCTCTGTGGTAATGGGTTGGACTTGATGATCTATTAGGTCCCTTCCAACCCTGGTAATACTGTGATACTGTGTGATACTGTGACCCTGTGTCTCTGCAGCTGCCAGGCGTGGATGAGAGAGAGCCTGGAAGTCTCCCCAGCCACACGCACAGCAGACGCCCAGGTATCTAGGAGGGCTTCAGGCTACGGCCCTTGGCCACTGAAAGTCTGCAGGCGCAGCCCCACGGGTCCTTACCCAAGATCCCGAGGTGCTCGTCACCCTGTGCCCGGGCCTTGGGGGTCTGGAAAGTGCCATCAGTGTACTCCCGGTACACAGCCTTCTTGTACCTGGAGCCGAGCAGCCCGTTCTCGTTGCTCAAGAACACATCGGCATAGCTGGGAAAGGCAAGGCCAGCGCTGAGAGACCCAGGAGCTCACGGGGGACAGGGAGCTGGCCTGCGGAGGGGGCTTCGCCAGCGCAACAGGCTCCCTGAGAGCCGCTCTGGCTGCAGCCGCCATCGGCACCGGCGGTGGCACGGGTGCCAGGGCACCAGGTGGCCAACGGGTCCGGGGCAGCGGATCTACCGAGCACGTGTGCCGATGGCTTCCCCAGAAGGGCTCTACCTGTCTGCAGAGTGGTTGTGGCGCTGGCGCTCCCAGCTCCGGTCGGGCGCATAGTCCCACAGCAGCTCCTCGGCCATGAGGTAGTGGGTGCGCACCCTGCTGTAGCGACGGGCCGGCACAGGAGCCCTCCTCCCACACCTGGAAACCGAGTACCGCTGCCTCATCCCAGCCTGGTAGTGGTTGCTCGTCTGGCAGTAGATCTCGAAAGTCCCTGAGGGAGGCAGCAGGGACAAGGAAAGCAGCTGGAGCTGCTTCTCAAGCAGCTGCTCCCCAGCAGAGCCCCTGGCGCGGGGCCATCGGATCGCTGGCTGGGCTTTGCCCACGGAGCCCGGGTGCCACGGGCAGAGACTAAAGAGGGCTGTTAGAGAAACCCAGCAGCAGCAGCAGAACGAGCCCCGCACCAGCCGCCCCGGAGGGCTCCTGCGCAACAGCCAGAGGCGTGGGGAAACCAAGGCTGATCCAACTGGTGCCGCTGCCGAGCGGCCAGGATCGGGCAAGATCTGGCCTGCAAGCCCCCAGGGTAGGAGAGGTCGGGCAGCGGAGGCCGTCGCTCCATGTCGGCGAGACCCAGCACACTGGCAAGACCGGGCTCTGCCAAGCGCGACCCTGCACGGGCCACAGACAGGAGAGCCAGGCTGCAGGAGCCGGCGGCTCCTTCATTCTGCTAGAGTCATTGGGGTGCTCCTGCGGGTCACTGCGGGGCTGCGACCAGTGACCTTCGAGAGGAAGCGGCGGCCCAGGGAGCTGGCCTGGGCCAACACAGGACAAGACCCCGCATCTGCTGCTCCAGCCATGAGCCTGATGCACAGAAGGGAGCCGCTGGGACCCAAAGCCCCGCTCACCCCGCCAGAGCCGTGGGAGCCAGCCCAGCACAGGAGCCTCCCTGCCGCCCAGGCAGGCGCCGGCGCTCACCGTCATGGTCGGGCCGCATGAAGGCGGTGGCGAAGGTGTGCGGGAACAGGCTGGCGGCATCCCTGCGCATCCCGTTCACCTGCAGGGTGTTTCCCTGGAACACGGCCCCGTGCACGTCGGCTTCGCTGCCCAAGCCCAGCAGGTGCCAGGACACGCTGTCTCCTTCGCACACGTCCAGCCCGGGCAAGTTGCCAAACATCAGCCCGTTGACGGCTGCAGAGCAGAGGACGGTTGCCCCCCGTGAGGGGTCGGGGCCGGTGTGCGCGGCGAGCCTGCACACCGGCCCCGGGGAGCGAGGCTGGCCGGCAACGCGCCCCCGGGAGAAACGGGCTCCTCGTGCCGCGGCCCTCCCGCTGCCCCTGGCCTCGCACAACTTCAGGCCAGGACAAGACGCAGCCCCCCAGCCCGTCCCATGGGTGGCCCCCCCGCCGTGCAGAGTGGCGCCGGGCCCTACCGTGCATGCGGTTGGACTGCTCGAAGCCTTCGTCCTTCCTCACAGCAGCCTCGTCCATCCTCAGGTAGTACTTGATGTTGGCATTGAGGTACCAGCTGAGGTTCTCATCGAACACGCTGAAGAGGAGGTAGAACTCTCTGTCGATCCCCCTCTAAGGCAGAATCACATCGACGGCTCTTAGGTCTTGAAGGTCACCAGCCAACCCGCCCTGCAGCCGGAGCTGCTCTGCCTGGCTCTCGTGGTGCCACCCGTGGTCTGAGCTCCCGGCTCACTGGGGACAAGGGCTCCAGCCCAGTGAGGCGATGGAGGCCCAGACACTGACACGGAGCTGTCGCCTCCTTCCCCAGCAGCCCCGAGCGCAGCTCACGGCTGTGCTCCCCTCCCCTCCTCTCTCCCACCATGGGCACAGACTGGGGGTTTGGGGTGGCCGCTTCGCCCTCCAAAAGCCTTGAAGGCAAGAAACGCTGCGGGGCAGCCAGCGCTCCCCTACGGTAAGGGCACCCACAGGCGGTGCAGGTCCCCGCAGCCAGCAGAGTCCTCCGGGACTCGCCGGCCCCTCCCTGATCCTCCAGCACCCCGCTGGCACCGTGCACCAGGTTGGCTGTCTGCCACCCACTGCTCTCCATGACGGGGCTCTGGGACTCCTCTGCTCACCCCAGTCAGCAGTTTATTCTCTCCCCGGCCTCGCTGCCAGGAGCGGACTGCTCCCGAGCGCGTGCCAGGAGGGAGCCCAGGTTGCCCTGCGGGTTTCCCCTCGCACGGTGACGGGATTGTCGGGGCCCTGCTGCAGGCAGCTCCGCACGCAAACGAGTGGGCTCGGCAGAAGCAGCGGCTCACCCAGAGCTCGGGGCACCGGCCGCTGGCTCAGACCACCCGCGAGTAACTGCGGAGTCTCCTGAGCGCTGTGGAGGCTGCAGCAGGCGCTCGCTGGCCTCTGCCTCGGCACAGAGCCTCTACCTGCTTGTTGTTCTCATCCAAAGTGCCCGGCCGGCAGATGAGCAGAGGTCCCACCAAGCCCGAGCTGGGGTCTCTGACGGGATTCACGGCCGAGCTGTACATCCAGGTGAGGCAGGGAGGGTCGCTGGCCGAGGGCCCGCTGTGCCTCGGCACAGTCCAGCGGTAGGTGAGGTTGTGCAGCGGCGCCACAGACACCCCGTTCTGGGACAGACCTGCCAAGGAGACGGGCAGGGTCATCGCCGGGGTCCCCGAACAGAGCCGCCTACACCTCCTCCCACCTACCCTCCCACCGGGCTTCGCTCCATCACGTCACTAACACAGGCGGCACCTCAGTGGGAGGCGTGACGGGGTGTCTATGGGGCGTGCGGGGGGCTGCTCCCAGTGCTCAGGCAGCGGTGGGGCGGCAACGAGCAGCGTCGCAGCAGATCCGGCTGCACCCGGGCAGCTCAGCCAGAGCGCACCGAGCGCCTTCCTCTGCTCAGGGGTCTCAAACAGCCCGAGCTTCGAGGTAAAGTTCTCAGCTGGACAGCACCTCTGGCTCCAAACTCCCCCTTGCTCCCTCCCCGGGCACCAGCTCCGTCTGTGAGGCCAGCGACAGGCTCAGAGAACCAGGCCAGGTGCTGCCCAGCAGCCGCTCCTGGCTGCCCAGACCCGCCAGCGCAGAGCGGGCACCGGCCCAGCTCCCGGGGCACCGGCAGCACGAACCGTCGTGGTAGCGCATCCCTTCCCACGCCTTCCCGTAGGACACGCCGTGCGGCTGGATGCTGAAGGGCCATGAGGCTTTGTTGACAAACGTCACCAGGACGGTGTCTCCGACTTCCGCCTTGATCACCGGACCTGCGGGCAGAGCAGAGGCAACCTGTCGGCCGCCGAGGCCACACAGAGGCGCCCGGGCCACCTCGCACGGGGGCTGGGACGCAGAGCGCACGGACCCCCACCCCGAGGCGAGAGCAGAGCTGACAACACGGATCCGAAAGCTGCAGCTGCGCAGCGCCACCGCCTCTCGCCGGCTCTGCTTCGCTGCTCCCTCCTGCTCCCAGCCCGCGCCCTTGTCCCGGGGCCCGTGCTGGGACCACTGCTGCCAGCTCCTGGTGTCGGCGACCGATGGCCGCAGGCACAGGAGCCCGGCCCACGCCGCGTGCCTCTGCCACACACAGCGCAGCCCTCGCACGCGGCTCGCCCAGCTCTGCAGACTGCCCGCCGTCTTCTCTTTGCCCCGCACGCTGTCACCTGGCTGCAGCAGAGCTCAGGGGAGGAAGCTCTGCCACGGAGCAGGGGCTGTGGTAGCCTGGCAGATGCTCAGGCCAAGCCCCCTCAGCAGGGGCTCTTTTGGGAGCCCTGCACCGCGACACCCAGCCCTCACTACCGAGCTCCGAAGGCTGCCCCAGCCCGCAAGGGATTCTGCCCGCTCCACCAGCCCGTGCCAGGCGCTCCCGGAGGTGGTGACTGGGAAGCCCCCGCCGAGCCACGAAGCAGAGGACGGCTGCAGGCACCCAGCACCAGCACCGCTCGCACAGGCGCCGACGGAGGGTCTGCACCGCTCCTACCGAGTATGCCCAGGTGCTTCTCCTCGGGCGCCGGCTGCTTTTCCTCGCGGAAGCTCTCGTCGGTGTACTCCACGTACTTGGCCTTCCAGTAAACCCCCCCGATGCGGTAGGGGCTGCGCCTGAAGAACGGCTCCGCGGGGCTAAGCGCAAAGAGCGGACGTCAGGCCCTTCCTTCGAGGATCAGTCCTGCCCTTCCGCGCCCTCCCCAGCACCCCCACGTCAAGCGGCTCCTCGGAGTGGGGCAGTGCCCGCGGGTGGGAACGAGAGCAGCCCGTCTCCGGGAAGGCTCTCTGCCCGTGGGCTCGCCTCCGGCACGCAGCCCTCTCCCAGCCAGGGCCAACCACAGCCCGAGCAGCCCCTGCGGAGAAGTGGTGCAGGGCAGCCGCCGCCGGGCCGGCAGTGCTGGGCCTCGGGCACTCCAGAGGCCAGGGGACAGCCGAAAGAGCCCCCAGAGGCTGGCTAGAGACTCCTTTCCCTCACCACGCCTCTGCCCAAAGGCGCAGGGGCACCATGCCCTGCAGGAGAGGCAGCTGGGCTGCAAGGCCAGCTCACGGACCCAAGCTGCTCTCGGTTCTGAGGTGTGCAAGGAGCCGCTGCTGTGGCTCGGAGTAAACCATTAACTGCTCTGCATTCCTACTCCTCCGCCTGGAAGAGGCACATCCTCTCCCACAGCTTCCCAGGGAAAGGAATGGAGGGGGAGGAACGTCTTTGTGTCAGCTGGCCGAGTCCCAGCCGAGACCAGCTGCTATCTATCGCAACTGCCTGGCACGTGGGATGGGGGCTGCCAGCGGGGCACCGCCGCTGCTTTCCGAGAAGCTGCTCTGCGCAGCAAGGCAGCGCTGGAGCCCATCTGCTGGCTGGCTCTGCCACACGACGTGCTGCGAGCGCTCAGCAGCTGCAGGGGCACGGGCAGAGCCCAGACGCAGAGGCGACAGCTCCACATCAGCTGCCACTCCTGCAGTGCCCGGCGGCTAAGGCCATGAATCGCAGCAGCCCCCTCACTACGGAGTCCCCTGACCGCTGCCCGCAGCACAGCCCGGCCGCAGCCACCCTCCAGGCGGATCGCGGGCACGGACTTCTACCTTGAAGCACTTCCACACTTCCCTTCGCGGCCTCCACGACGCCACCTCAGCCCATCAGCCTCTCCCTTACCTGCCCGCCTCGCTCAGCTGCTTGCCGCTGCTCGGATCGAGCCCCGAAGGTCCGTAGTCCCACTGCACCTCCTTCGCCGCTATGAAGTACTTGCGAACCCTCCCTTGCAGGGCGGGCGCAGGAGCTTGTCGCGAGCACGGCCGCACTTCGTAGAGGGCCCCCATTCCAGCTGCCCGAGACACAGAGGGGACTCGCAAGCTGAAAGCCTCTCGGTCAGGCTGACCGGGCAACGTCCCGCCAACCCCCACAAGCCACCCGCTCCTGCTCTGCTGTCCCAAGGAGCCCAGGGCTGGGAGCAAACGAAGGGATGGCTCCTGCAGCGAGGTGCTTCTTGGGCAGAACCTTTGACACTGGATGCTGAGAGCAAAGAGAGCCCTCGGCAGTCCTCAGAGGTACCAGGCAAGCGCCTCTTACAGGGACCAGAGCTCAGGGGCGCCGCTTTCGGCTGCAGCGAGGTCGTCCTCGTGACCGACCAACGCGGCACAGGGCGTCCGTCCTGCCCACTAACACCTGACCTACCCCAGTCCGTACAAGACAAGGAAGCACCCGCTCCTCTAGGCCGGTTCTGAGCGGGACTGCTGCCCAAGGCACTGTCCCCTGGCCCCCTGCCCAGCACAGAACTACCCCAGGACCAGGAGGGAGGCCGCAGGGCACAGGCTGCCTTCCCACCTCTACCTTACCTTGTATGTGGTCGTTGACCTGGCAGCTCAGCAGCCACCTCCCGGGGTTCCTGGGGACCATGTCTGCTGTAACGAAGGTGGCTGGGAATAGGCTGGCCACGTCCGTCCTGTGGCCTCGGACAGTGAGCATCTCTCCGTGGAAGTAGGCTGTGTGGACATCGACTTCACTGCCCATCCCAAAGAGGTGCCAGGAAACGCGATCGCCGGCACACATGGCCAGCCCGGGGAGGTTCCCGAACACGTAGCCATTGATCGCTGCAAAACCGAGGGAGGCAACGGCCAGAGATCAGAACAGGCACCCCCAGAGCTTCTGCCAGCAAGCCCGAGTACAGACGTGTGTTTGAAGGGCAGATCTAACCAGAAGCCCCCCTCCTCCCTCCTCCTGTTCTGGAGAGCCCAGACCCACAACTCTGTCTCCGGAAGTATTCAGAGATCCCCAGGCGACTGCCAAAGGCTCCCTCCAGCCAAAATTAAACCAGACGCTCGCCTCTGCTGGAGCTGCTGCAACATCCCTGGGGCATCTCTCGCCCAGGACCCCCCCAGCTCACCGCCTCCCTCCGCACACTGCCCAGCACAAGGAGCAGGAAGCGCATCCCCAGCTGCCAGAGCCCCTGGCGCACCCGGGCAGAGCCTGCGGCTCCTCGCAGCCGACACCGACCGTGCATCTTGTTGCTCTCCTGGAACTCTTCATCGTCCTTGTCTACGGAGCCCGGATCTGTGCAGAAGGACGCGATGTTCTCGTCCAGGTACCAGCTCAGGTTCTCGTCCACCACGCTGAACATCAGGAAGAAATCCACGTCCACATCCCGGCGCCTCTGAGAGCTGCCCGTCAGCGCTCCTAGGGAGAGGGAGAAGGCGAGGGAACACCCAGCGCACACGGGGAAGCAGAAGTCAGCCAAGGCACCACAACACCCCTAGGGCAGCAGCTAGTCGCTGTCTGGGCACAGAGGCAGTGCCCGCTGTGCCAGCGCCGCTCACCACAGAGCCCCGGCCAGCTCACTCTTGTCTAACCCACCCCTGCCGACATGTTTCTCGCTCACAAGCGGCTCTGCCGCTGCCCTGTGGTGCCGCCAGCGCCCAGCTGCTCCAGCTGGGATCAAGAGGTCCCCTGTGGGGTTTTTAATAGGCAGACTGGGTCTCGCCCAAGATTCCTGCTTCTAGCCCAAGATGCACACACTCTGCTCAGAGCAAGAGGACTAGGGCCAGCCCAGCTGCTGAGAGGCCCAGACATCACAGTGACCAGAACCCAGCTGGACAGAGGCTCTGTCTTCTCCAGCCCAGCTGCACCCTCCCCTGGGGCTGGCGGCTCCACCAGAGCACCTTCTCACCCTCACCCCATTCAAGTCACACAAAACCCTCCCAGTACAAGGCCGAAGCCCCCAGGCGACTTCTCTTGGAGCCTGCACCTTTTTTACAGGTCAGCAGTGGCCCGATCAGCCCAGACGCAATGTCCCTCGGCGCATCAATGTGAGAGTGGTAGATCCAGGTCAGGCAGTTTGGGTCGTCATCGGTCGGGCTGTGATCGTCAGGGACGGTCCAGGTGTAAGTGTAATTCCCTCCTGGGAAAACAGCATCGTCCCTCTTCTGATCCTGGGAGGACATATCGGGATACAGGGATCCTACGACAACAGAGCAATCACAGCACCTTTCCAGAAGGGCGGGATGTCCACACTCACAGCCCTCGGCTGAGCTGCTCTGACACACCTGGGCAGCAGGTTTCAGAGCGAGACTCGTCGCACCCAGCCTTCCGCCGCCGCCGTCCCCGAGGGAAAGCGATGCGCAGAGCGGCGGCAAGGCAAGTCCCCCGTAACCGGGTCAGCGGCCAGACAGGCGGCCCCCAGGCTGCCGCCCCGAGCGCGGCGCGACCCGCACGCACCAGCCTCCGACGGCCGCGGCTCCGTTACCTTCCGAGCCCTTCTCGTAGAACACGCCGTGGGGATGGAGCGTGTACGGCCGGCTGGCAAAGTTCCGCAGGTGCACCTCCAGGGTGTCCCCCACCTCTGCTCGCAGGACGGGCCCCAGGAACCCCAGCCAGCCGGGCCTGGGCACCTCGGTGCTGTACGTGGAGTCCGTGTACTGCCTGTAGACAGCCTTCCTGTACGTGCTGCCCACCCTGTCCCTGCCAGGCTGCAGGAACGACGAGGCTCTGCTGCGAGAGAGCGGAAAGGCACCGTGAGTCACACACCGCACGCCACAGCTGCCCGGTAACACAGAGGAGAGACGCTGGCACGCAGCAGCCCCAGGTGAGCCCCACCCCGTTGGCATCACACCCTGGCCTGCCCTAAGCAACCCAGGAACTTCCTCCTCCCGCTGCCTGGGGACCATCAGACTCATCTCATCTCTGTCTGAGCCTCCAGGCTCAAGGGGGCACATCAGCACCAACAGCTCGGGGAGCCGGGGCTGCCGTCACAGGCAGGGGCAGAGCCCTGCCACCACACACAGCCTTATCCCCTCCTCTTCTTCAGCCACAGGGACAGGGTGTCCCTGATCCGAGCAGCACGAGCAAGGCAGTGGAAGGGTGGCGCCTCTCTGACAGCCACACGTGAGTGACACAGGGAAGACCAGAGCTCTTCTCATGCCCACTTTGCCCTTCGTTTGGCTTCTGGAAAGTCACTCCAAAGCCTTCACAGCATCTGCAGCTAAAGCACAAGGCGGGGGGGGTCTCCCGAGCTCTGCAGCGGGTTACCTTGTGCTCAGCAGAGTGATGCGTCAGGCAGGTCCGTACCCAGCGCTAGCACCCACGCGGGTGCTAAAGTTCACCCCGGGAGTACATCTGCCCTTTATGGCCAACTCTCAGCAGATAAGAGATGAATCACAGCCCAGGCATTAGCGCACCCGGGCTGAACGACGAGAGCTGAGCTCGCTCCCCCACTTCTCCCTTAGGATCAGCCCCTCTGCAGGAACACGGGCACCCCCACAAGTGCACCCTCTCCAGCAGACGACCAGCTGAGACCAAACCACTAAGCTCTGCCCTTGCCATTCGAAACCGGCTCCAGCTCGGGCTCCACAGCCCGGAGCTTCCCCCTCTGCAGAGTCACCCCCCCAGCTGCTCTTAAGGAGGAGCTGAGGGTCATTCACACGACAGGCAAATTGCCCGTTCCTGCCCCCGACCATTTCTTCCCAACAAAGAAACTCTTCAAGCACTTCACTACCTCTGCCATCACATCACCACCACGTCCTTTCCTTCATGGCAGCAATTTGTACCACGACTGCAGAAACCAAACCAGTTCCCCCAGCTAATTGCCTGCAGCAACACAGCAGCTTTCAATCGCTTGTATCTGTGACAGGAGCTGCCTGCAAACCCGCTTCCTTCTCTTTGTGTGTTAGGAGGGAAAACAGACACACTCCACTCTTTGTTATCATGGCAGGAGTCAGCGATAACACCTTAATTAAGCCCAGACGTGGGGGGCACGTCCTTTGCTATGGACTAATTGGAGTCTACTGGGCACCTCCAGAGGCTTTTCCAGGCTGAACTGGCAGCGCTTGGTGTTTTCCTGCAAAGCCCTCCTAACCCTATTAGGTAGGAGAGCTGTTTCTGAGACACAAATCCAGTGCTCCTGGCCACCGAGTGGGCAGCGGCCGAGAGCAGGGCAAGAGGGAGAGGCTGTTTGCCACGGAAAACGAAGGAGGGCAGGGGGGTGGTTCAGATGCCTTAAACAAGCTGCAGGAAAAAACAGCCCCAAAAGCCAAACCGAGAACAAAAACCAAAGGAAAATGTTTGGTGTTTTCAGAACTAAAAGCGAGCCCTGTTTTTGCAGTGACTCAAAGGAACCCCTGCAGCTTCCAGCCTGTCTGTTGCAACAGAAACAGCCACGGGTCAAACAGCCCCTACGCTTGGCGCCTGGCACTGCAGGCAGACAGGAGTCACTCACACCAAGGTGAGGAGTCATCCTGCCTCCGGACACACAAGCTGGAACCGAGGAAGATGAGCCCCCAGGGCAGAGCGCTGCACAACCTGCTCTGCTGCAGCAGCTCAGGGCTGCTCCACTGACACTCCTGACACAGCTCCTGCGATCAGCACGTTAAGCTCACAGAGGGGGGACACCTGCCAGACCGCAGCCCCTGCTGGCTCAGATGCATCAAATTAGTCAGCGAGTCGCTCTCCAGGCCAGCGCCAGCCTCGGTCCCCACAGAGCCCACGTACGGGTCGTGCGCGATGCTCTGGTTGGCGAGCACGTTCCTCCCCGTCGGGGCATAGTTCCAGTCCACCTCGCGGATGCCCAGGTAATAGACGTGGGTGACGCCTTCGGCGAAGGTGGGCGACAGCATGTGGACGTAAAGCGGCAGCAGCAGCAGCCAGAACAGTCCCATCATAGCCTGACGCGACGGCGCCTGCGGAAGCGGCACCTGTCGGGGGAGAAGAGCAGCAGAGGGAACAACAGAGTGAGAGCGTGACCGCACGGTTTGGAGGGACTGAACATCCGGGGGGACGAAGATCAGGCAGAAGTTGTGCTTGGATCATTATTGAAACACCCAAGGAAATCACTCCCATAACAAAGATCAACGCACAAGTGGGATGGAGGCGGCCCCTGGCTATCTGGTCCCCGATACCAACCACACTCCTCAAATGTCGAGCAAAAAAGCTTGAAGGAACCAGCTGTCTTTAACCCCAGAAAGGAGACAGTGACGTGGCACTGCATCGAACACAAAGGACTCTCATCAGGAGGGTTTCATCATTTATTCTCCCATCACAGAACCCCAGAACATCAGGGATTGGAAGGGACCTCCAAAGATCACCCAGTCCCATCCCCTGCCACAGCAGGATCCCCTAGATCCAGTTGAACATGGCCAGGAGGGTTTGAAACGTCTCCAGAGAAAGAGACTCCACAACACCCCCGGGCAGCCCCTGCCACGGCTCTGGCACCCTCACTGCCAACAAGGTCCTTCTCACACTGATGGGGAACCTCCTCTGCT
>JAOXOE010027966.1:0-17136 GCA_028565055.1 Phoeniculus purpureus | reverse complement strand
CTCAGTCTGTCCTCACAGGAGAGGTGCTCCAGCCCACTGATCATCCTCGTGGCCCTCCTCTGCACATGCTCCAGCATCTCCACATCCTTCCTGTAATAAGGGCTCCAGAACTGGACGCAGTACTCCAGGTGGAGTCTCACCTGAGCTGAGTAGAGGGGGAGAATCTCCTCCCTCGACCTGCTGGCCACACTTCTCCTGATGCAGCCCAGGATCCGGTTTTCCCTCTGGGCCGCAAGTGCACACTGCCGGCTCATGTTGAGCTTTTCATCTACAAGCACCCCCAAGTCCCTCTATGTTTGGTCTTTATTCTCCAGCAGAAAGAAAGCTGGGCCCTGGTCCTTTGTCTAAATGTTTGAAAATTAGAAAAAAGGAAAATGATGGCCTAGAATTTGTTGAGGATTTTCCATCTGTATATGATTTAACAGAAAATATCTTTGTGAGTGATGGGAATTTTTGAGAGAAAAGAAATCCCTAACGTAAAACAAAATTTATACAGTAGCATTTTTTAGAATAAAACAAGTAGTAGATAGATATTTTATAGATAAAATAAAAAAATACATAATAAAAGGCAATAGTTCCAGGGAGGAGATGGGGAAGAATTGATAAGTGCTCCCCCCAGGTCAGCCATACAAATTCAGTATTTTTAGCTGTTTGCAGATGATGAGTATTTCAGGATTAAATTCACAAAACCCTTGCCATTTGAAAATATTTTCTTAAGCATTAATTGCTTCCTGAATGCTCAATAATTACTCATATTAAATGGTAAATTATTCTGTAATCATAATGTCATTTGGACAGGACCCAAATGAAAAATAAGCTGAAAGAGGAAAGAACCGTCAGATGAGTTTTCTTTGTCTGGTTCTTTTTCTTGAAGAATGCTGCTAGTGTATTGTAATAACCTAGCTCTAAACAAGAGAATCAAGTAATGGCCCACACTCGCATTGTCTCATTCAATGTATTCTTGGCAAAGAGTCCATTTGGTTGAAACGGATGTATATTGTGCTCTTGAATTAAATAACAAAAGGTGACCAATTAATCTAAAAGAATTAAATTTCTTCCCCTTCTAAAGGCTGTAAAATTCTACCCAGTAGTTCATAAATGCAGTAGACATCTCAGTCAATAGACAAGCAACTTGTTCTTTAGCTTTTGCTGTGTTGTCTATTAAATACACAGAATACTGTTTGGTGAAGTCCATTACACTGTTTCTTTGTTTCAGAAAGAGTATCAGGCTGCAAGAATTGACTTTTGCCTGTTAATGGCCATTCTTCCTTTATAACGATATTCAAGGATTTGTTCTTGCTAGATGTTATTAACAGTGAGTGACTGATAGATTATGGCAGCTAGTGAAGAATTTTTCATGGAGTTTTTTTTTAAAGATCATAAAAATAAAAAAATCAGTTCTTTTCACAGAACCATTGAGTTTAAATGAAAATGTTTAGATGCGGTGTGAAGTGCTAGATGAAGTTGAAAAAAGAGTATTAATACGTATGACAGTCACTGGAAATATGAAAGTAGAGACTTGTGGCTGAGTTAACCCAGCAGAGTGTCATCTCAAGCTATTTTGGATGGCTGATGAAGGGTCTAGAACACAAGTGTTATGGGTAGCAGGTATGGAGACTGGGATTGCGTAGCATGAAGAAAAGGAGGGTGAGGGGAAACCTTATCATTCATTACAACTACCTGAAAGGAGTCAGAATAGGATAGAATAGAATCATTAGGGATTGGAAGGGACCCTGAAAGATCATCTAGTCCAATCCCCCTGCCACAGCAGGATCACTTCACTGGAGAAGTTATAGAATCAGAATCACTCTGGGTTGGAAGGGACTACCTGATCATCCAGTTCCAACCCCCATGCCAAGTTTATAACAAGGTGGAGATTGGTCTGTTCTCACAAATAGCACCCAGTAGGGCAAGAGGAAACAGCCTCAAGTTGTGCTAGGGAAGGTATAGGTTTGATATAGGAAAAAAATTATTCACTGAAAGGGTTGGAAAACAATGGAACAGACTGCCTAGGGATGTGATTAAGTCACCATCCCTGGAGATATTTGGAGGATATGTAGATATATTCCTGAGTGACAGGGTTTAGTTGTGATTTGGCAGTACTGGGTTGATAATTGGACTCAATGACCTTAAAGTTCTCTTTCAGCTAAAAGTTTGGTTTATCTTCTCCATGCCACCATATATTGCTGAGAATTATCCCATTTCTTCTAAAGCAAGTCAGCAGCATATTTTCAACTCAAATTAGAGGAGATGCAGTGTGTATTTCAGACAATCCCTGCTACAAAGTTTGTTGTATCAAATACATCTGTTCCTCTATGTTCATCTGAACTGTGTTACTTCTTGTGTTACTTGACAACACAGCATCTTTCAAACATCATGATCTATGACACAGCACTGGCATCTCGCTTGTGCAGTATGTCATCTAAGAATCATCACGGAATTATCATAGCAAGGGACCTTCAAAGGTCATCTAGTCCAACTTCCCCTTCAATGAGCAGAGATCTTCAATTAGATCAGGTTGCCTAGAGTCCCATCCAACCTGTCCTTGGAAGTTTCCAGGGATGTGGCATCTACCACCTCTCTGAACAACCTGTTCCAGCATTTCCCTACCCTCATTGTAAAAATTCTTCCTTCTATAAAATTAAAATCTACCCACTTTCAGTTTAAAGCCATTATCCTGTCACAGCAGGCCTTCCTGATCTCATGTCTACATGACCAGGCAGCGTCCTTATACTCTTCTTCTGCTTCCACTGCCTGTGCAGCTCCTTCTTGCCCTTTAGCTTAACTAGCAACTTTGCTGGTCTCCCCTCTTCTTTCCCTGATTGCTTGCTCCTGAAGATTGAGAGTTCTTGCGCTCTATCGAACACATCCTTAAAGATCTGCCAGCGCTGTTATGCTCCCTTGTCCCTGAGGGCCATCACCTGGGGTTTTCTATTGACTAGACTCCTTGAAAAGCTACAAATTTGCCTTCCTAAAAGTCAAGGTCCTGACTTTACTTTTGGTCTAGGTCATATCCCTCCAGACTGAACTTCACCAATGTAGGATCACTACATCCGAGTCTGCTTCCATATCAGGCCCAGTATCATGTCCCCTCTGGCAGGGCAATTGCAACGTGTAAGAAATTATCCTTGATGCACTTTATGGTTCTTCTAAATGGCCTACATCTTGCTGTGCTACTTTTCTATGTCAGGGTGTTTGAAGTCCATCAGCAGGGTGAGAGCCTGTGAGCCTGATGTCTCCTGTAGCTGGAGTAAGAAGATTTTTATCAGTAGTCTCTCCTTAAGGCTGCCTGCAGTGGATGCCAACCATAAGGCTTCTTGAATTTGCTTCCATTCATTTTTCTGTTTATACTTAGTTCAGGATTTTAGTAGACAGTAGCAGAATAACATGCTGGCTGTTGCTCTCATCAGAAAAAATAATCCAAGGTGTGTTTGACCATGAAATCAGAGCACAATGGAGGATTTGCAGCTCTAGAGTGATGTAGATAAACATATGGGGAAGTAAAGACAACATCTTTTATTAGCATTATTAAAAATGAGAAGAACCGCAGAGCTGATCAATTTTAAGGTGGTTTGGGAGACAGCTTTAAGAGATTGCCTTAAGAGATAGACTATGTATCTATCTGCTGCTGACTTTTCTTGCTTCCCTGATAAGGGTCAAGGTAAGCCATAGTGAATAAGCAAGTAAATGAACCATCTTTTTGGTAAAACTAAGAATAGTAAAGTCCTCTTCATTAAAAGAAGAGAAAACACTGAGACAGATATTATAATACTATATCACAGTAACAAAAATTAAGTAATCACTTGAATAAGGAAGCTACGGCACATGCACAAATGGATCATCTTCTCAAGTCAGCACCATCCCTTACACAAACTGAGATTTTCTTTCTCATCTTGTCTAATAAATGGCTTGGAGGGTGACTACAAGTATTTTGGTGTAAACAACAAACCAATCTCCAATACTTCTCTCAGTAAAATCATAGATATGCTTCTTAGTCTTTATTTCTCTAGCCTTATGTAGCAGGACTTCTGAGTAGATTTTCAAAGAAAGTAAATCTTTTTCCCTTACGTAAGTGCTTAGCTTCCCCCAGCAAATTGTTCGCAGTCTGTCATCCAGTGAAATCAAAGTAAGTGTCACCTCAAGGCCTCCTTCTGCTCCTTTCCCAAACCTGCACTTTCTCACTTGTATGCGGTGGTGTTCTGATGTTTACAGATACACAAACACACACACACACACACACACTAGTGCACATGCTGTCCAGCGTGCAGTCTTTTAAACTTAATCTGTGTTATTTCATGCTTAGGAACTGAAAGCTCTCTTCAGGATTCACTTGGAACTGTATAGATGCAGTGTGCAAAGCAGCATGCTTCTGGAAGTTTAAAGGTTTGAAACTACGAATTCTTTCCACCTGTCTCTGCTAACATTTTGGTCTTTCCTGCTTCAAGATGCCAGTTCTTCCATGCTCAAAAGTCTGATCAGTCTTCACTGGTTCAGGAAAGGAGACAATTGCCATAATATTCACTGTGCTTGCACAGAAGTGTGGAACTATGCGTGAAGGGATGAAAAAGAGGCTTTAGGCAGACTCAGGGGTGGTAAAGAGTAGTCACTGGTAATTGCTGAGGGAACTGGAAAGGATAGCAGCACAAATGTAGAAAGAAGGATGCAGAAAAGCAAGAGGTGAGCAGAGATAATTAGTACAGGAAGTAGTACAGTTTTGCTGTGTTCTGTATGAAATAAGAGTTAATTTTTCCCAGCTGTGAATTTTAGATTCAGATGGAGACCTGAAATAACTGGGAGATCAAGAGCCTCTTCCTCAAAACCCATTATTCCCAAGTATAACTTGGGCCTTCTGGTCTCCCTTCTCTATATAGCATAATTCTGATTTGATTGTCTATATTGCTACATGTTCCTCTGGGGACTCTTGTGCCTAGACCTGTAACCACCCAGTACTTCTATCTTGTCTAAGTCATTGATGCTAGAAAAGAAAACAGCCATCAGCTTCCTGGAGTCACTGGAGACTTAGTTGATCATTTCACACAAATCTTCAGTCTGACTTAACTGTCCTCCTTTGCCTAACACAGCTGTTCTAAGAACCTGGAAGACCAACTAGAGGCAACTAATAGTCAACTGTTCATTCAAAGAAAGAATTTGTTAACATTTTTTGCATTGTAAACATGTAAGAGAATGTTGTCCAGGCAGTGCCATAGCCAAAAACCCCAATCTCAGCTCTTCTCTACTAGTGGTGGTGTCAGTGCAGAAACTCCAGCTGAGTCAGCCAAAAACTGCTATAGTTTAGAGAGTGTAAAGAATCATGTGAGGTCTTTAAAGATACCCTAAAACTGTTCCTGTGACACTTCATCCCTAGATGAAAGTGCTTGCTAGAAGTTGCCTTTCAGCTGCAGTGCAGCTAATGAGGCTAAAGGCAGACCAGAACGATGTTTCCAACTTAGAAATACAGTTCTTTAGCCATTTATTCATGTTTCTATTTCCAAAAACTTATAATGATCAACAGAATTTTTAAATCTTCATAAGATGAACCATCACATCCTTGAATGTCTCCCTGCCTTTAGATTGTATCTTTTGAAATCACCTTGTGTTCTTGGGACTCATCATATGGTCAAATGGCACTTCTCTTCCTTCTTCTCTCCCAACCTGTTGCTGAGCCCAGCCACCTGAACAACCTAATCCAGTATCAGAGCTAGCTCTGCTTTGAACAGGGAACAGATCAGATGGCCTCCTGAAGACCCTTCTGGTATCAGTGTTACATGTTTCTGTAAGGTATAAATGAATCCTGGAACTGACAGACTTGTTTCCTAATTCAATTTCCACAGTCCTTTCCAAGGTCCTTCAATTCTTGAGCCATCAGTGGTCCTTGGCTAACATCTTGCAGAAAAGGTGCTCTCATCTTAGGAAGCACTGAGAATGGTATAGAATGAGGTCTAGGTTGGACATCAGGAAAAGATGAAAGAGTGGTCAAGGATTGGAACAGGCTGTCCAGGGAGGTGGTAGCGTCACTGTATCTGGAGAGGTTCAAAAACCATGTAGATCTGGCACTTGAAAACATAGTTTAGTGGGCATGGTGGGGTTGGGTTGGTGGTTGGACTTGATGATCCTGTAGGTCCCTTCCAACGGTAATGATTCTATGACTCTATTCTGTGATTCTTTGATCTTACTAGGCATTGAGGTGAGACTGGCCTGTAGTTCCCCAGGGCACTATTTTTTCCCCTTTTTAAGAATGAGGATTGTGTTTCCCCACAGAATGTTATGACAATATTATTCGAAAAACAGCTGTGTAAACAGACATATAAGTAACAGCAAGTGCTTTTTGGAATAGGAATTTGTAATAGGAAACTAGTAGTTTTCAGTTAATGGTAAATAAGAAATTCTGTTGTCTCAGCTGATTTTAAGTGTGTATAAATAAATGAATTATTACAAAATTATCTGATGCCTGGAAAAAAACCATTTATGAATTGACATTTATCAGACTCATTAGCTTTAGTGTGCAGTTGCCATCTTGGCCAAATCAGAACAGGTTGAACAGGGATTTCCAGAGTCAAATCCATGGATTAACTTAAAGAAAAGTCCCTCATTGTGAGTGCTGTAATGTGTTAGACATTTTTAATTGAGGGAAGACCTTGTCTGTGCGTGAGTAAGGAGGGTGGGGTTCTGCTTGAGAAATAGGGCATTGCTATCTGTAATAATTGTCTTGTGAGGGGACTGGGCACAGGGGAGGTCAGACTTCACTGTCAACAGCTCTTAGGGCTTGGCATGACAGCTAATTTCTGCTTTGGCCTTTGTTGAATTTGGTGTTAGAAGTCAGTATTTACTATTCTACTTAACCTTCTCCGTAATGTCATTCCATTGTGTGGAATGACTTCTATCGAGAGAAGCATTTTTATTAATTGCACTTTTCTAATAGGCACTGCTTATCCAGCTTCTGAGTGACTTGCATAACTCACAGATGTCATGGGAGTGGCTTTGTTGATAGGGCAGTTTGCTGAAATGAATGTAAGCAGCCATCGTGGCAAATAATCTTGCAATTATCGGTGCTTTTTTATGTATGTCACTCAGAGGTACATTGCTTTGTCATTATAGAAAAATTGGAAGTCACTTGAACAACAGCCTGTTTTGTTATAGTTTTTGCATAGATTTAAAGCTGACACATGCAGTCTTCAGCCGTTGCCTTGTTATATCATCAGGGGTTTTTAAAACAGCAATTTAAAGAAGGTCTAAACAGTAATTTGCCTCACTCTGCAAGGCTCACTCGTGGCTGCCACCCTGTAAGTGCTGCCACTGTTTTGCCAGTAGAAATAATACAGCACTTAACACACACGAATTTTTGGCACACAGACCTTTCTGGTCTCCCTAAAGAGATGTGGTTTTTGCTCAGGGGGATTCATGTAATAAAAAGTTAGTGAGCATGTGTATGACAGAAGAGGGGAGGAAAGTTACAACTCCTGCCTCTAATTCTGTATCTGCCCCTCATATGGACTGAGTATAAGTTGGACAGCACTTTGAGTGCAAGAAAGGTAGCTGTAGGAGGGACAGTGAATTTCAAAGTCCCAGTAGCATTTTGTGTCAGATGGCTGATCTATATTTGCTTTGCCAATGCAGTAACTGCCCCTGGAGAGTGTGCTGCACTCATTACCTGACTCAGGACATATGGAAATATGACATCTGCTTACTGCAATAATGCCTCCACAAATGTGATTGTGAATCTCAGAACAAGTGCTGAGCTTTTCATCACAACAACTAAATCGTAATTCTGCTTTTCTCCTGAGCAAAAAGATGCCTGGGGCTGCTGTTTTCTCCCGTATGATTGAAAGATGCTGCCTATATGAATACCACATGTGGAGGAGGTTGCAAACCTATTTACCATGGCATTTATATCTGTTGCGTAGAAGCAGCTTAAAAACAGACAAGTCATCCTATGAACAGGTAAATAAACCTTTCCTCTTTCAGAAAGGAAATCAGAAGCATAGGAAAATGAAAGAATTAGCAAAGGTCTCCCAGTAAATAAAATCTGTAGTTCAAGATGAATTTTCTGTCTGCCTTAAATTCTCCTGAAATTAAAATCTATTAATTTTAACCTGAAGAATATATCATTCAGTCTGAAGAGGGCTATGTAAGATTTCCTTGATAAAAGCGTAAGAAATAATACCTTCTAGGTCAGGGGTTCATTAAAAGGAAATTTAGCTCATTCAAAAGTTTGTTCAGATCTGGTCTCACAGTTGGACATGTCTCAGCAAAGCTAAGACTGACTTGTAAGCCTGGATGAAACTGAATGTTTATTATCCAGCAATGAAAGAGCAACAAGCTATCCAAAATGAGAAATTAATTTCAGCAAGCCTCTGCACACTAAGCCAGCCTAATTTCACATAGGTTATACTTCACTCCTACTGTGCCTGCCCTCCAGCTCTTCTGTTTTCCATGGTAACTAGGCCAGCTGTGGACTAGGAAAATACCCTTGGGCCATCTGAAGAAGTAGTTTTTCTCTTACTAATATCTTACAGCAAGCTTTCCCTGGTATATGAGCTTAGCTTCAAATTCCCACTTCTGTTTTTAAAAAACAAATATTTGGTGGCAATAAAGAAATGAAACAGAAGGAAGATCAGAACCAGACCAGTATTTAAATCTAAAATGTAAACCTTTAGGGAAATTGAAAGATATTTCCTTCTCTGCTCTCCTCTCCTAATTGCAGAACATAGTGCTGCTATTTATAAGGGGGAGTGGAAAATTAGTGAGGACCAAGAAAAGAGGAAGTAAAAACAAAACTGGAGAAGGAAGGAAGGTAGGAAGAAAGCAAGCACAGAAAGGAGGAGTATGAAGAGAAACACCATTCTTTACAACGTAAACCCTTGTGCTTCTGTCCTGCCACTGACAGGGATGAGTTCACAATAGCTGTCTCTCATAGCCTCCCGTGCTTTAATTAAATGAAAACATGGAAGTTATCATCTTGTTTGAAGAAGACTACAGCATAGCCTTTTGCATAAGAGCTGCAGTCAGAAGACATTTTTCCATTAGAAGTGTTAGAATCACAAAAAAATGGGAAAGTGTTATTTGGACTCAAGAAAAATCTCCTATTGAAAGGTCTGATTCTTTTCTGTTCCCTGAAAAAACTGAGTTTTACTAGTTATTTTTGAAGTGTGAAGGGTTCTTTTGAATTCATGATGCCACTTTATTAGAAGTACAGAGGTTGTCTCGAGATTGTTCTTTTGGCAAAGTCACACACACACATGCACGGAGGCGTCAAGTTTGCTGTGATCTGATGGTGTGATCCAGGCATCCTTTGTGGTTGTGCAGCATTGAGATGCCCCTGGCAAACTACTGGAAAAAGAAGACATCTTAGGTATCAGATATAAGAAGACTATTGAAAACAGTTTTGCAACTGAGGTACTGTCATTGCCAAAACATCTAAAGAACTACCTTCTGAAGACCCATTTCACCTTCCTATTTCTATATAGTCTGTGATCTGAAATAAGTTCCTTTTGTTTAGATATTGGGAAAAGAAGATAAGCAGGGTCACTAGCTTGAGTAGAGATATCCACATGAAAGTAAAGATCCAGAAGAGAATCTGGAAGTAATGTGGGATCAGGATCCTACTTCTTTTTGTACTGCATTGACTGTGCTTAAAACACAGTGGGTCTACAGACAGGTTGTTCCAGAGATGTAGATGTGATGCTGCCTTAAAAGAGAAGTTCACTCTGCATGCATTTGGAATGTATAATAGCTCATCCATCCTTCCTCTGCTGTTGGCACATGAGCGCCTTGTCTGTAACTCTTGACTGTACTTGAAAGATAGCAGCTTTGATCTGTAGACATTTTTAAACAACGCGAATTCATGTCGCTGAGAACAGAGCAAATAGGAAAATTAACAACCCGTCTCCAGATCTACTGCTCTGAAGAATAAATTCAATTGAATGACATAACATTGCAAAACAATGATACTCTCTCATCCTATTCCCCTCCCAAAACTAATCCTCTTTCTTGTTATGCCCAGAGTGAGTAATAAAAAACGGAAAACTAAAAATTCTAGGATTGGAAAGTACATATCTGGCTCAGAATGTATGAATACAGTCTGGAACTGCTCCTAATATGGGCAGCCAAAAGCCATAATGACCTTGTAGAAAGACAATTTTAGTTTTCTCCCTGAAGTGATTTCTGTATTAGTGTGTTTAGAAAGTAGAAAGCAAACCACCAAACAAAGTAAGCCAACACAAACAGAAGAACCGAAACAAGTGCATGCAGCATTTTAAAATAGAGTGAACCAAAATGTTGCAGAGTAACTCATTTAATTCTGCAGTTTTGGGTGAATCTAGAATGCCCAGTGCATGCAGAACCACATAGAATGCAGTGTTTGGAGGTCACACATGGTTAAGCATTCTCTGTGATTCTCTTTACTGAGATAGTGGTGCTTTTTCTATTAATAGGTGAGAACTGTTAGAACCACAGCTACAAGCCTGAACCGAAGTCACACTTGGTAGAGTGACACTTCAGGGTGAAAGCATTTCATTTCCATAGCTTTGGATTGACACTTTTCTTGGAACAGCATCTTTGGTGGACTCTGAACCCCTACTCACATTATCTGAAGGTCAGCATTTTTATCTGTTTGGTAGCAGCCACTAGCTCTGTTCTGTTAGTGGTCTGCTGCAAGTATTTCTCTGTTTCTGATAGTGTGTCAATACACTTGGCCCTCTGCTGCTTGTATAATCCACCCAACGAACAGTAGCAGGCTGGAAAGAGACCGGTGTAGCTAACAATTTGGTTTTGTGTTGATTTGTTGGGTCTTTTTACAAACTGGAGAAAGAGACAGACTCTCTGTTAGCACTTCTTTCTACCACATGGTTCTTGTAGCGATTCTGTTCATAGGATGTTGATGTTAATGTGTTCATTCAACAAACTGAGATGATGTGTCACAAGGTTGATCATTTCTTGTCTATACCCTGGACCAGGTAGCATCTGCTACTTGGTAGTCATTGTGGTACCTGTCCACTGTTATACTCTGTTAACTCTTGCTACACTTCATTTCCAAGGTAAACGATCTTTTCCAGACAAAACCTGTTTTATCTTGGCTTTAGTTTCTTAAAACAGAAGTGTGCGCAGCTAGCTGTATTTTGTATCAAATAAAACATTTTTCTGCTAAGCAACCCTATCAGGCTTTGGCAACTTGACTTGCAGAGCATAACGCAGCTTTTGTTTTCACTGATCTGCTGATTTTTTGTGAGTCAGCAGGATGTGCATTCCAGCTAAGGCATCAGTGAGAGTAGAAGGAACTGGGATTGTTGAATCTGCTGGACCAAGTGATCTGTCTGGATGTAAATTGTGTTGCCTTGTTAATAAACATCTTTGGGAGGCAAAGATTTTTTGGAAGTTTGGCAAATAAAGGCCACTAGTCACTTGGATCCCACAAAAAATGTTGTGTTTATAGTCAGTCTGTTCTCTAAGGACGACCAACCCCTCAAACATCTGTTCTAAGTTACACTGTAAAAGGAAAAATCCAAAAAAGAAAAGCAAATATATCGCATGTCATTTTTAAACAGAATTTCACTTTAAGCAGAGTTACTTTCTATTCAAGGGTAATGCTTTGAAAAATGAGTCTATAACAGCAGCTGTGTTATATAAGAAGCAGCAGGTGAAAGTAACTGCAGGTTTCTTACGTGAGTGGTGTCAGAAGCCAACAGTGGACAGGTGCTGCAAGCTACTGAACAGCTGCTGCTCTTCCGTCCTGGAGAATTACTTGGTTAGCAAGATAAGAAGGAAATATTGTACCACACTTCACTCAGTCTATTCAAGAAATGTGAACTTTCATTCTCTTCTTATTCCAAAATAGAAAGAAGATAGATCAGCAGAGGACTGCCAGCTCTTTGTTTGCCTCCCTTTCTTGGACAAAGAAAGGGAGAGTGAAAGGGAGCTCAGTCTTGGTCCTTACAGTTCAGTGGATGGCCTCACACTGTGTTTCTGTAAACCTATGGAAAATACTCCATACCATAGTCACCTGGGCAAACTGCTGTGTCTTTGTGGTACATTATCTCTTTTGCCTGATTGACTTTTCTCCCTCATTCTCTTCTGCAGAAATGCGTTCTCAACAGCTTAGGCGTATTGTGCTTTTCAGGTGTTTGTGTCTGTTGCTGTGATGATGGCCATGCCTCAAATAGTTCTACAGACAACAGTGTTGTTTTCTGTGTTTCCTTTTCCTAATTGTAGTACATAAATCACATCTATCTGTAACTTGGGGTTCGTTTGAAAACGGAGGCATCTATTTTTAAAGAAAGTTGACAAAGAAAGTTGACAAAGAGAGCCTGTATGTTTGTCTTGAGTAACAAAGGACCGTGAGAACAAAGCCACTTTCTTTCCAGTGAGGTTAATGAAATGAAATTTTTCTGTCCAGTGAAGGCTTATCTCACTGAGGCTGTGAAGGAGGCTGGGAACAGAGATTACACTGCAACAAGTACAAGTGTTCTGTTCTGTGAAGCAATAGCTGCCATCCTACAGGCACGTTCTTGTGAGCTTCAGCAAATTCAGTCAACCATCCCAGACACTGGCAAAGAGATCAGAAAAGGCACGGTCATATTTGCCAGCTTGGCACTTAGCTTCCTTAGAGTCTGGCTGTGTCTATAGGAGGCCGTGCCTGAGTGGACCAGGCAAGTGAAAAGATGAGTTCTACAGTCTTGGCTGTACTCTGTAGAGGAGGGTGGAAAGTTGGGGGCTTAGGGGATGGAGGTACATATTAGACTCTGGAATTTGCTGGAGTTTACAATGTTTTCTGAGTACTGCTGTTTTGCTATCTCTATCAAAGGGATTATTTCTGTTGTCACTGGCACAGAGGTGGAAACCTTATCCAATGTAATCTTGGGGATATAAAAGAAAAAAAGTGAGGAAGGTTTTACTTGCAGTTGAGGAATTAATAGGTGCAGTTGCCCACTCATTCTCATGATCCATCTCAGGCTAGATGGAGCTGTTACTCTTCAGCTGCAGTTCAGTTTTGGGGAACTCTCTATCCTTGTGTCTGCAGGTAACCTGCAGTGGGATTTAAGACGATGCAAAGCTCAGATGCACCCCATTGGTAAACCACATGTGTTAATTATTGTCTTAAGAATGAACCATAAAATGTTTTCTTCAAGTCAAAAATAAAAGCAGTCGTATGCTCAGGCATGTGCCCTAGTTCCATGGTGTAATAACCGATAGCTTAGGAGTGTTGCAGGATGTCTTAATGAAAATCAAGACAGATGACAACCTCAGACACAGAAGTTGTGCAGTGGTAGAGTGCTGTCATACTAATTTATGTCAATGGCTGTAGACAATAATTTAAAAACACTTGTTGCTGTAATGAGTGGCACTCTTGTACTAATGTTCTTTACTTCTGTTACTCATCCTGTGTCCATCTTAGTGACACAAAAAACAAGCATTAAATACACCTTTACAACAAAGCATCTTCTCTTCCTTGGTCAAGTTGACTGAAGTTTGACAAGCAACAATAAGTACCTTGCCACTTAGCTTAAAAAACCCAAGCTACCTGATTTTCTTAGTGTGTCTTTGAATTGAAGACACCTTAAGCAAAGACTACACAGTGTGTGCGCTGGCAGGCACAACTCTTGTTTAATAAATACCAGTCCTCACTTGGAGATGAATTAACAAAGGTCACAACTCCAATACAATGGTAAATGACTACGTCAAACTGTACTTTACTCTTTCATAGCAGGTTGGGATTAAGCCTTCAATAAAATAACAGGAGAACTTGGACATTTCTTGGGTTTCTTTTCAGAGAATCACAGAGTTGGAAGGGACCTCTAGAGATTATCTAGTCCAACACCCCCCACCACCAATGATGCAATGTGGTTAAGCAGGCTACCTGCAAACCAGCCTGTAATGTCAGATGTTACTCTCTGCTTCACCCTGCTCCCTGTTCTGAAGGACGCAAAGAACATATGTTCAGACAGCAGAGTTGTCTGAGCAGTCTCAGTCTCACTTGTGTGCCAGATGCAGATGCCTTCAGAGCACCAGCTTGCTTCTGTTTCCACACTACAGCAGGAGACTACCTGTTTTGATATCAAGATCCATCCAATCACCTTCCCTTTTTTTGTCCCTTTTTTATTTTTAAAAATCTTCCTTTATTCCTTAGCTGCTCTTTTTAGTTCTGGTTCCTCTTCTCTGACACAGCAGCCAAATCAACCTGATTCAGTCCCACCTTCCCTTCAATCCTGTGGCCAGAATGTCTCCAGCACATTTGCATTTCTATACGTAGAAAATACATTTCTGCAGCTGTGAGTGCCAGAAAATGGGGTTACAGACATTCTGCAGGCATGGAGAGAGCAAGGAAAAGAAGCAGCTACTGGCAGCAGTTGGTGGCATCTTTCAGGGCACCCCAGAATATAACTTTGACCTTCTGACTGCTGTTACGCAGAAGCAGTTTAGTTGGCTTCACTGTTAAATTTCAGGTCAGCATCCTTTGGCTTCCAGCCCTGCTGTGCTGTTCTGCAAAAGTGACCTTGGGACAGTGTCCTAGCCTTGCTGAGAACAAGGCCATTTGTCCCAAATCAGAGAACCCTGATGTGTGAGGAAGTTTCTCTGTTGTTAGGAGCAAGACCTTCTGGCATAAAACCAGGCTTTTGTATAGCGTTCTGTCTCAGAAAATTGTCAGAAAACACCCCCAACTTCACATCATTCCTTACTGGCAGCCTTGAGTTGTAAATTGCTTCAGTTTTGTTTTTATGAGAGCT
Source organism: Phoeniculus purpureus (assembly GCA_028565055.1). Taxonomy (NCBI): domain Eukaryota; kingdom Metazoa; phylum Chordata; class Aves; order Bucerotiformes; family Phoeniculidae; genus Phoeniculus; species Phoeniculus purpureus. The sequence goes on along the minus strand of JAOXOE010027966.1, from coordinate 2,419 downwards.
ATGCATCCTGTTCTAACTTGAAAATGTCATTAGTGTCTTCAGCATTTCTCCATCTTGCAGCCTCAGAAGTTGCAGACTTTTCTCTCTCTCTGCCAGGTTCTCCTGATGGCAGGGTGAAGATGTGTGCAGTAGGAAACTGGACATTTGTTCTGTTGTTGAGTAAACGTTTCAGCAAAGCTTCCATTAAAAACTGTCCTCTGCATTAAAATTTTCCTTGTGACAGCTTCTATGAAATGAATATGGAAGTCAGACCAAATTAATTCAAATCTTGTTGCAAATTAAGGTTTCCAGGCTTTTAAAAGCATAGCCAGCCCCATGGGCCAGCAGAGGGAAGTCACTAGACATAATTTGTGGGGATACTGGGGAAGCACTGTCACTGCCAAAAGCTGCAGTGTGAATTCAGACAGAGGTGTGTATGCTGAGCTGGATTCTAACAGTGAGATCAAGATGACATAGGGCTCCTATGTCATCCTACCCCAGCAGACTGTGCTGCCATTCAACGAGACCTGGATAGGCTAGAGAGCAGGGCAGGGAGAAATGTAATAAAATATGACAAGGGTAAGTATAGAGTCTGACATCTGGGGAAGAACAACCCCAGGTACCAGTATGGGTTGGGGACTGACCTGTTGGAGAGCAGTGTAGGAGAAAAGGACCTGGGGGTCCTGGTGGACAGCAGGATGACCATGAGCCAGCAATATGCTCTTGTGGCCAAGAGGGCCAACAGCATCCTGGGGTGGTTAGCAGATCAAGAGTGGTTCTTCTCCACCTCTACTCTGCACTGATGAGACCACATCTGGAGTGTTGTGTCCAGTTCTGGGCCCCTCAGTTCAAGAGGGACACGGAGCTGCTGGAGGGAGTCCAGTGTAGAGCAACAAGGGTGATGAAGGAAGTGGAGCACCTCCCTTATGAGGAGAGGCTGAGGGAGCTGGGTCTCTTGAGCTTGGAGGAGAATGAAGGGTGACCTCATTAATGTCTGTAAATATGTGAAGGGTGGGTGTCAAGAGGATGGAGCCAGGCTCTGTTCAGTTTCATCTAGTGATAGGACAAGGGGCAATGGGTGTGAGCTGGAACATAGGAGGTTCCGTATAAATATCACAGGGAACTTCTTCCCAGTGAGGGTCTCGGAGCACTGGAACAGACTGCCCAGAGGGATTATGGAGTGTCCTCTGGAGACTTTTAAGGTCCACCTGGACATGTTCCTGTGTGATGTGGTCTAAGTGATTCTGTTGTGGCAGGGGGATTGGACTGGATGATCTTTTGAGGTCCCTTCCAATCCCCAATGTTCTGTGGTTCTATGAGGGGTCAATCAAAGAGTCACAGAAGCTCGTGACTGTGTTGCCTAGGACTGAAGGTGTTTCTCAGGCAGCACATCTTAGCAGCACTCTAAGATGGGTAAGGCTTTCCAAAGCTTCTGTTTGTCCTCTTGTCCTAAACAGGGACTCTGCTTGACTGGTTCAAAAGGACCATGTCAGGACCTGCCTGAAGTCAGAAAGGAAGCTTGGTGCAGAGCAGTGCCTTGCACATAAGGCCAGCTGTCCTCTTCCTCAGGGTTGCCCTGCTTTCTCCTGCACTATCAGTACCAGCTGACCTGGTACTGATCAGCTTTTTCCTGAGCTCACCTAGCAACTGAGAGGCTGCCAGGCTGAGAGGGTCACTGGCTTGGGCTCTTCTGGCTGCTCTCCAAGACCTTTGGTTGATTCTATGCTCTTAAAGCCTGTAGGAAAGTCAAGATGCCCCAGTGATGGGGGTGTTGACAGCAGATACTGTCCCGTGTTAGGAGGAGGAGATAACTGCAGGCTTTTCCAACCTTAGCACAAGCTGGCTGTGACTAATAGCCCTCAACACCTCTTGGGTCATTGCTTTTAGGCAGGGGGTGACAGGCTGAGCAAGGCTGGCTGAACTAACATATGAAGATAACTACAAAATGTGTTACTCAAAGAGAGAGTTGGAATCCAAAGAGTCCTTGCTGCTGACTCCATCACTTTATAGATCTGGCAGTGTCACATGTAGCTGGAACGTCTGGTGGGCTCAGCCTAGAAAGCTGTACCGTGTGTTGTAGAGAGGTAACATGCTGGTGGTGGACCGCGTGTTGTAGGCAGCAGTAGGCTAGTACATCTTGGCCCCAGCTTTTACCTGTCTCACCCATTGCAACTTGGTGTTGAGAATGACCGGTACCAGAGACATGGGTGTCAAATCTACTGTGCTCTACTGTGCCCTTGTGGGAGAACTTTATTCCCATTTTCCTAGGCATTGGTGAAGCACTTGTTGGCCAGGCCTGGGTGGGAGCAGAGGCACTGCCTGACTTGGCCAGGCGCCTACAATACTTAGAGGCCCAGAGGGTGTGATCACAGAATCACAGAACATTAGGGATTGGAAGGGACCTCAAAAGATCATCCAGTCCAATCCCCCTGCCACAGCA
>JAOXOE010027965.1:0-17138 GCA_028565055.1 Phoeniculus purpureus | reverse complement strand
TGTGAGCTGGAACAGAGGAGGTTCCATATAAATATCAGAAGGAACTTCTTCCCAGTGAGGGTGATGGAGCACTGGAAGGTGCTGCCCAGGGGGGTTGTGGAGTCTCCTTCTCTAGAGGCGTTTAAAACCCGCCTGGAGATGTTCCTGTGCAACTTGGTCTAGGTGATCCTGCTGTGGCAGGGGGACTGGACTGGATGATCTTTCAATGTCCCTTCCAATCCCTCATGATTCTAGATCAGCTGACATGTCTACCTACTGCACATATTCTCAACTACAGGTCACTTTCTGTTGCCAAACTGCTAATGAAGTTCCTCACGAGGGTCAGAGGAGAGGGTCTGACCCCTAGTTAGGGTTTATGTGGTTCCCTAGTTTTGGGAAGGTCAGTGTATGAGGAGAGCACAAGGTCTGGGTTTCCTCTGGTCTATCAATCTCAGTCAAGGACTAACTACTGCACTTTTGGAGGTGTTTTAGAAGACAAGCCATGTAGCCTACCCATCAGCTGCAGTGTCCAGTACAAGCTACCTCACCGCAAGGACGAGCTGGGGGTACATAATGGTAACCAGCTCTTGCACCCCAATGTGGGTACCAAGAAGGTCAGTGTCACTGAAACCTTCCACGCTGACAAGCAACTGAAAAATCCCACTAGAGAAAAAAAAATCCCACAGCTCGCTTAGACAAACAAATCATCATATGACTGGAAAAGGCAGAGAACAAGCAAGTAATAGCCAGGCTGTGGGGTGTTCTTCACAGCCAGGAGCTGCAGGCACCCCTGGCACAACGCATGGCAGAGGGGAAGGTGGCAGGGGATATGTTCCAGCAGTCGAAGGAACCCAAAAGGAGCTGATCTCCACTAAAGAAGGTATTTTGTGCGGCAATGATCCTTCAGGCTCTGGCTGCCTGTCGGGGAAACCCGGGTGGCATCACCACAGCCAAGAGAGAAAGGGATGGAGTGGGGCTTTGCTTTGGCCAAACAGGCTTTTGTCTCCTCTCACAGCAGCTCCGGGCTGCTTCGATTTATTTAGAGAAAAGGGAGAGAAAAAAAAAAAAGAGAGAGCTTCTTTCCCTTTACCCCCAGTTTCAGAATTATTCTGTCGCCTGGGGTGGGAGGTAGAAGGGAGCGGGGCTGGGGGGGAAGGGTTAGCCCGAGCCACTGGGGTTGGAAATGACTCACTCGGCAGCTTCACAGAGCCTCAGGGGCTATTTTTAATGTATTTTTGTTTTGTTTTGTTTTTAAAAAGAAGAACTTACCCAGCTTTTCCGTGCTTCGCTTCAAGAGACAGCTCCGGGTGCGGGGAGCCGGCTGGTTCCGCTCCCTTCCCGCAAACCACCCCCCACCTCACCCCCGGTAATTAATGACACCCGCCAGTAACTAATGCCACCCCCTCGGTAATCAAGGAGCCTCCCCAGTGATCAATAACCCGCCGGTAATCAATGACCACCCCCTCACACACACCCCCCCACCCATCCCACAATGAGTCGCTCCTGGCGGTCGATGCGCGGAGCCCCTCCCGCACTCACCCCGCTCCGCCGCGATCCGCAGCAACTTGCCCGGTCCCGGGCAGGATTTTACACTCCCTGGCCACCGGCCACTCTTTTATTTTTACGATCAACCCCTCGCTGGCTCCTCCCAGCGCAGACAAAAGGCTGCGGGGCCGGGCAAAGCCGCCCCCCGCCGGCTCCTCCCCGCCCTCCCCGTCCGAGCCTGCAGGAAAATCAAGAGCTCAGGGGAATCGCTGCAGTTGAGGTCGGGGCGAGGCGGAGGTCGAGATGATTAACGAACCGCAATTAGCTGTAAGCAGCCGGGAGTAGCTCCAAGAACGAGACCGATTTTTGCAGAGCTCCTCAAGGCGGTGAGATCGTGTCTTAGGGCTTTAAAGGGGATGGGAGGGGACTCGTGAAACAGTTTCCTCCCAGTTCCCTTCTGCAAGCGAGTTTCGGCAGCGCTGGTGGAGAGAATTCAGCCTGTAACTGCCAGCTGAGTGGCACCACTGCCTGAAATAGGGTGCAGAGAGGTGGGGGTTGGTCTCGTCTCACAAGGAACAAGCGACAGGATAAGAGGAAACGGCCTCAAGTTGCACCAGGGAAAGTTTAGGTTGGACAAGAGGAAAAACTTCCTCGAAAGGGTCCTCAGCCCCTGGAACGGGCTGCCCAGGGATGGAATCACCATCCCCAAAGTTGTGGAGATCTGGAGCTCAGGGACAGGGTTCAGCAGTGGGATGAGACAGTTTGAGTTAAGAGTCAGACTCCTGTGCAACTTGGTCTAGGTGGTCCTGCTGTGGCAGGGGGATTGGACTAGATGATCTTTCAAGGTCCCTTCTGATCCCTAATGATTCTATTAATGATCTTAAAGGTCTTTTCCAACCTGTATGATTCAATGAAAACAAAATCTCACTGAGGTACCATGAACCTTTCCTGAGTCACTGTGAACCTTCGGGGCTGCCCATCACCAGGTATAAATGTCAGATTTACTACTGTAAACATGAAATCAGAACCCAGGGCACAAGGACTTCACTATGCGAACAAATTCCATTGACCAAACCATGCTTGCTGTGTGTGGCATGTGATGAGAGCTGACACCTACCCAGCACAGAACATTTTAGAGCATCTGTTAACCTGCTAACAGTTAGAAGTGTGTGTCGTCAGTTGCTCTGCATCTGCTTTTCAAGCGGACAGTTGCTGTTCTACATGGGCCAGCAAAGCTCCTGAGGAACCTGCAAGTGAGGAGCAAGCTGACCGGACAAACCTGGTCTCCAACTGAGACAAATTCCCAAGCTTCCTCAAAGAACCAGCACACAAACTGTCACCTTCCCCCAAATTTTAACTCTGAACCTGACAATGTGCTTCATGTACACGCGGAGTTGTGGAACTCCAGGTTTACGAGTGGAAGCTGTTCACCACACTCATGTGGTTCTGCCACATCACTGAGGGACATCACCACCACAACTCAGTTACTGTGACCATTCCGATGCACGGCTGGACTCCTACTTGTGGGAGAAAGGGATGGAAGAGCTGAAAAGATCCCTGCAACATCGCCAGCAGGAAGCAGGGAGGTCCCATTTGATTTCCTCATGTGGAAAGGAAAGTCTGTCACTGGAAGCAAGGGCCCCCAGTTACCTCATGCAAGAACACAGGTACCGGGAAGACTTTAATATGGGGACAAGGGTAGACAAGAAAGACAACTGGCAACACCAGCCCAGCAGAGTGAGATGAAAGACTGAGGTGGGATCCATTGTACCCACCCGAAGCTGTCTGAGATCAGTGACGCACACCTACGCTTTCAAAATGAGCCCTAAAGCTCACCCGAGTGGAACAGGACTGCAGCAAAAGGGATCTGAAAAGACTTCTGGTGTTGACTGACAGGTGAGAAAAATGACCTTTAATAGCTCTTTCTTGCACTTTGGTTTGAGGGAAAAGAGAAGAATAAGGTTTCTGGAGAAAGCTCATTGCCTTATGCAGACAAGTGATACCTTACAGACATCTGTGTGAGAGAAACTGAGCCTTCTGTGGCCTCGTTCAAGTCAACAGCACCCTCTCAAGAGTTCTGACAAGCAGGCAACACCATCAGCCACATTGCTGCAGGCATTTAGGTGACAAACAGACCTGTGAAAAATAGCTGCAGCCTTAATCCTGTGTTCCCACACCACACATCCTCTGCGCAGCAAGAGAGCCCTGAGAACACACGTCCCAGCGTTCGGCAGGAGCCAAACCACAAGGGCTGTGACTAACAGATGTGACCTTTTATTGGTTTGCTTCACAGTGTGCTTGGTGATGGGATGAACCCGCAACCCATCGCCTCAGCTCTGCGATCCAGCAGGTCTCCAGCGTCACGTGCTGCCCAGAAATGAGTTCTGGGAAGAGGCCCACATTATGGGCTGGGAGGCGGCTGATGAGGAGAGTCATCATCATTTCTGAAGAGCATCTTTCAAAGAGCTGAGGGTTGACTCAGATTAAGAAGTCACTATCCTTACCCTATCCCCCAAAGATCTCTACCCCTTCCCATCTGCTGGGACAGTGAGTATTTGCTCCAGCTTCCAAGGAGAGAGGGAAAACACATACAAGCAAGAAAAAATTGACTTCAACTGAAATCACAGAACATCGGGGATTGGAAGGGACCTTGAAAGATCATCCAGTCCAATCCCCCTGCCACAGCAGGATCCCCTAGATACAGTTGCACAGGAACATGTCCAGGTGGGTTTTAAACGTCTCCAGAGAAGGAGACTCCACAACCCCCCTGGGCAGTCCGTTCAAGTGCTCAATCACCCTCAGTGTGAAGAAGTTCCCTCTGGACCTTCTGCATTGCCCCTGGAGTTCCTGCGTTGAGAAATAAGACTTGGAAGTGCCTTGCTGCCACTCCTCTTCTCCCAGCCTTCACTTGAGAATAAAATCGTCTACTTTTAAATGAATGATAATTTGTGAAGCCAGAAAAGAGCAGGTCCCCTTCACTGCAGCCTTTTTCATCCTGTGGACATTTGTAGTCCCAGCTTCTTCAGCTTCATCAGAGCTTTCTTGCTCTAGCCCTGGCTGTGATTTTACTAGATTACTAGATACACTAGATTTTTTACTCTTATTCAGTGCATGTCAAGCAGTGGCTTCAGACAGAGCCTTGTTTCCTCAAGAAATAGAATGTATTTCATTAGGGAACAAAAGCCCAAGGAAATCTACTGGTTGCTGATCAATCACGTCGTTTGTATGAGCCCTTAATATGCAACAAATACATTTGTAGTCCTTAAGTGATTGAGAACTGTGTCTGTTTTGCATCAGTGAATTGGAGGCTGTTGAGTAGGAGGTGTGTGACTGCTTTGCATGTCTCAGTGAAGCTTTGAAATGGGTTTGTCAGCTTGATTCTATGACCCTTTGTGTGTGTGTGTGCGTGCAGCAACTTTGATTCCGTGAATGCAGCTACAAGCTTTTGCATTCTGCATTCAACCAGTTGTGTGTGTAGAGAGCAGCCCATAAATGAGAGCTTGTTTGTATGGCTTATCTTGCCTTTCTTTTTATCAACAAGAATTGAACTGTCCTCTCTTGCTTCCCCAGGCTCTGCTTAATCGGTTTCAGTTGCCATTATGGAAAAGAATTAACAAGCAGGTAATTTTTGGCAGGGGGACAACAGGAGAGGAAGACTCACAGAACATTAGGGATTGAAAGGGACCTTGAAAAATCATCTAGGAAAAATCCCCCTGCCACAGCAGTTTGAAACTTCTTTAGTCAGGGTTATTAACTATTGGAAGGGGTTGCCCAGGGAGGCTCTGGTGATGTTTCAGACCTGGCTGGATGTGGTTTTGTGGAGCTGATTTAGGTATTTTAGGTGGCTCTGCTGGTGAGTAATTTGTACCCTGCTTGAGCAGGAGGGTTGGCCCTGACAGCCTTTGAAGGCCACTTCCCACCCTAGTAAACTGTGTAAAGTGAACAGCCCCCGCAGTGCTGGCAAGGGGAGGTTACTTGAGTAACTGGAGTTACCACCGTGAACACAGACCGTGCCTTTAGCAAAAGTGTTTTTGGCCTGTTCTGAACAGTCCAAAGCCATTAATCAGGTACTGCATAAGGCCAGTGACCGAGGCAGATCCGGCAGGGCAGCTTGGACCTTGCTTTCAGCCAAGCCAAGCAGGAGCAGTGTGCAGTAGTGTGACCTCTAGCCGGGTGGGATTTGAAGCAAGGACTTCACGCTGTTTCCACACTGTTTTCACAGACATGTGATAGCTGGATATCCCTTCCCCTAATCCTATTCACCAAAGGAATTTTTGGAATTCAGAACAGGTTTTTCTCTGGGGCTTCTGGTGTTGCCAGCTTTTGGGTGTTTTCTACAGCCAGCTATGGTGCAGCCTGCCTCTCACAGCTCGCTGGTTGTTCAGGATGAGTGGATAGATAGTTCTTTTTGCATTTATTCACCCTCTCTGTCTCTGTTTGTCCATCTGTCTCTCATCTCTCTCTCTCTCCCCCTCCCTTTCTCCCTCTAACTCTCCCCTCTCTCTGCCCCCCTCCCCCCTTCTCTTTGTCTCCCCTTCTCTCTCCTTCTCTATCTCTCATTTTCTCTCCTCATCTCTCTCTCTCTCCGTCTGTCTCCCCATTCCCCCCCTCTGTATCTGTCTCTCTCTCTCAACAGAGTGGGGATATAGTTTTCATAGCATTAGGAGTGTGTCAGGCTTCATCTCTACCAGGAGATGTGGCAGGTAGAAAGCAGCTGTGGGGGGTGGTGAAAGGCTCCTGCCGTGACTTTTCTATCTTTTAAAACCCTTTCTTTACTTGTTAATAAATTCCTTATCTCTAGAACAAGTCCCCGGATTTCGCTTTCGACCGTGAGGAGTAAGCAACACCAGGACACAGTGACAACCCGAAGTGCTGTTATCACGTGCAGGCTGTTTCAGCCGAGACCGCAGGAATCTCAGTAGACAGCGATAGGAGTGCCAGGGGAGAGTACAGTTTCTCCTTGGAGTCATTAGGAATGAAAACAACAAACCTCTAAAACTCTATTGGTTATTGTGAAAACACACACCATCAACATCAGTGGGGTCACCCCTCAGTCTCCTTTTCTCCAAGCTCAAGAGATCCAGCCCCCTCAGCCTTTCCTCATCAGGGAGATGCTCCAATCTGTTCATCGTCTTCATGGAAAGCGAGGCCCTGAGCACACTTGTTAACACTCACCAGGTCTGTTCAGTTGTGCCCTAAGGAAACAAACCGCAGGCTAACAAGCGACAAGTGGGTGAAAACAGGCTTTATTTGCAAAGATAGCCACACTCAGCAATTCAGGATAAAACAGAGATCTTAAAAAGCGGTAAAATCACCCCCTCTCAACGCGTTACTGTCACACGGCTGCGTTTAGTTCTAAAATAGTCACTTCTACAACATTTCATCGTGTTACGTATCTACTCGACCTCTTAGTAACTTGCAGGCTTTGAGCACTGCATGTGGTTGACAGTCTTGTACCAAAGATGCAAGTAACTGGGAGTCTACTCGCATTACCATAAAGCTTATCTGAAGGCAAAAGCTTCTGCTCTTGTGTCCTCAGAAAAGTTCCCCTCTTAGCAGCTAGACTGCCCGAATACAGTGTCTCGGTGCGGAGAGTAAGTTCTGTATTGAATCTCAACAGGAACTCTCACAAAGCTTCTTTTTGGAGTAATAAAAACCCACCTAAGTTCATAAAGAGGGGCTCACCGTCAGCAAGGCTGTGCTGACACTAACCACAGAGTCCCCAGATAGGGGGAAGCAGCCTTCAGGATGGGTCCCAGCATTCAAAACACAAAGAGGAACTACACCCATCAGCGAGTTCTCAGCAAGCTGCCCAGCATAATGTGGGCATGAAGTGTCTTAGGACACTCCCCCTGGCCTCGAGAACATAACTGGTCTCTTCCAGTCGTGTTGTGTCTCTGGAAAAGCGGACGTTAACGTACGTAAACGGGACAGAAGACATCGGTGCTGCTTCGGATGTCTCTCCTGTCATTTGCTATAAGCAAATGTTCACGTGGAGAAACCACGTGGCCACATTCACACAGAATCACAGAACATTAGGGATTGGAAGGGACCTTGAAAGATCATCTAGTCCAATCCCCTCATCAGAGCTCAAAAGCCTGGCTCATTGTGACACAGTCTGTAGAAACTTGGGACCGTTAGCTGCAGTCAGATCACCTGCTGCTTCCCAGGAAGGTGGTTGAGTCACCGTTCCTGAGTATGTTTAAAGATGGTTTGGATGAGGTGTTGAGGGATGTGGTTTAGGGGTGAACTTGTAAGGCAGGGTAGATGGCTGGACTTGATGATCTCAGGGGTCTTCTCCAACCAGAGTGATTCTGCGATTCATGGGTTGTGAGCTTTACAGTTTCACTTGCGCTCTATTTTCATAGAGGTCACGCAGCCAGTAACTGCAGATCTGCACAAAGAACGCGATCCTACACTTTCCTGATCCAAACAGTTATTGCCACTGTACAGTTGTAACTTCCCCACTGGTGAGAACTTACTGAGGGGATTCCAAGTTAAGCTTTGTAGGGTTTTGTTTTACTGGTTTGTACTCTATAAACATTTCAGTGCTAACAAGCAGCACTTCCCAAACTAATTCCTACCTACAGTGCCTTACATAGAACTGATAGGTGAGAGGATCAAGACCAGCCGTATTCTGCATTAGAAAGGACCTTTAATCACGAGAGGATCAAGAAGAGCCATATTCTGCAGTAGAAAGGACCTTTAATCATGAGAGGATCAAGACAAGCCCTATTCTGCGGTAGAAAGGACCTTTAATCACTGAGAACCCCAAAGCTGGCTTCAAAACTACTGTGCTGTCAGTTTGTCTCTCAACTGTCTGCAAAGGCAACTCCTTTCTACTTCTAAGCAAATGAACTTACAGTTATTTGCCCACAGAGGTGGGAACATTCTACTTCCCATCAAATGATTCAGATTCTTTTTTGGTGTCGTTCTCCCAATTACTCACAGTCTCATTTAAGAGAGAAAGAGAACACAAAGCAATTAGTCTCAACAAGCTGTAACCTCTGTTCTGTCAGCCCTACGGGAATTCTTTGTACAGGCATTCCCAAGGATTGTATTAGAAAGAAAGCAGGCACCAAGTACGAGAACAACCCGCAATGCGGAGAACAGGACAAGGGGTGCCGACACCTGGGATCCCTCTAAGACAGAGTACATTTCTCGTCTTCCTTATACTCAATGAGATACTCTGGGTAAATCTGGTATTTTTCAAATACAACAAAAATGGAGGGATCTAACACATTGTCCACACAGCTGTCGTAAAACCTGAGCCCGTCCGCAGACTTTGCCGGGGGGCGAACGTAGGTTGTGTTACCTCTGATGTAATCTCCAACCAACACACGAGCTACGAACATGGTGCGTGTTTTCACCACAGGCTGACAGTACGCGTGAGAGTAGGAGGCATCTCTAGCGAAGTAACTCCCTAGGATATGATACGAAAACACAGTTGTAAGGGAGGTGTACACAGTGACAGCAAAAACTGAGCACCTCTGCTGCTCAAGAGGTGTCTGACCCGACTTCCACACTCCTCTTACTGACTTTACACATCACCACATCAATTTTTACAAAGGAAAGGATTTAATTGCAGAATCACAGAACATTAAGGATTGGAAGGGACCTTGAAAGATCATCCAGTCCAATTCCCCTGCCACAGCAGGACCAGCTAGACCAAGTCGCACAGGAACATGGCCAGGCCACTTTTAAACATCTCAAGAGAAGGAGACTCCACAACCCACCATGGGCAGCCCCTTCCAGTGCTCTGGCACCCTCACCGTGGAGAAGTTCCTTCTCAGATTTATGTTCCAGCTTGCACCCATTACGCCTTGTGCTATCAGTAGATGACACTGAGCAGAGCCTGGCTCCATCCTCCTGACACCCACTCTTCCCATATTTATCAACATTAATGAGGTTACCCTTCAGTCTCCTTTCCAAGCTAAAGAGACCGAGCTCCCTCAGCCTTTCCTCATCAGGAAGATGCTCCACCCCCTTGCTCATCTCTGTGGCTCTGTGCTGCACTCTCTGCAGCAGCTCTGTGTCCTTCTGGAACTGAGGGGCCCAGAACTGGACACAAGATTCCAGATGTGGTCTCACCAGAGTAGAGGGGGAGAAGAACCTCTCTTGATCTGCTAACCACCCCGCTTCTGATCCACCCCAGGATGCCACTGGCCTTCTAGTCCACAAAGGCCCACTGCAGGCTCATGGCCATCCTGCTGGCCATCAGGACCCCCCAGGTCCCTTTCTCCTACAGTGCTCTCCAATTGCAGAATTTCCATTCAGAATTTGCTATTTTGGGAGTAATTTTTAAAAATCTGCATGTTGTGTTGAGAGGGACCGAATAAAACATGAGGATGAGGGCCTTCCATGATGCATAGTCCCCCCTGTACTGAGGGAATATACACCCTTCCCGCTCCCTGCCATGAAGACTAGTGGCCACTTCTCTGGCAAGTGTACAACCCACAGCCTTCAGAAGATCCCATCTACAGCAACAGGAGGTTTTCAAATCCCTACATGAATTCTCTTGACATCTTGTGGAAAGACCCATCCCTACACAAAGTGAGTATTGTAACATCAATTTCTACCTCTTTTTACCCTCTGCAGTTAAAAGGTTTCAAAACTGTAGTAGTAGAGGCTGGGGAGAGTGGCTGAGGGAACGAGGGTTATTGAGTCTGGAGAAGAGGAGGCTGAGAAGAGACCTTACTGCTCTCTACAGCTACCTCAAAGGAGGTTGTAGCGAGGCTGGTGCTAGGCTCTTCTCTCAAATCACTAATGCTAAGATGAGGGGAAATGGCCTCAAGTTGTGTCATGGGAGGTTGAGATTGGATCTTAGGAAGAAGTTCTTTCCTGAGAGAGTAGCTGGGCACTGGAAGAGGCTGCCCAGGGAGGTGGTGGAGTCCCCATCCCTGGAGGGGTTTAAAAAACAAGTAGCTAGAGCCCTTGAGGCCGTGGTCTAGGGATTAGGGAGATGTTGAGCTGAGGGCTGGATGTGATGATCTTGGAGGTCCTTTCCAGCCATAATCATTCTGTGACTTGATCTCTGCTCTCTAGTCTGAGTAGACTTCTACCACACAGAGTCGCTTTCTACCTACCCTTTCCGTAGTTAGTTCCATTGCTTCCACAGATTCTCCAGTCAAAGTTGTGAACACAGATGGATTCCACGAAGGAGGTCTTTGTTCCATGGAACAGGAGCTTTTCAAAGACCTCCTTCCCTCCGTTTTCTCTCTTCATCTGCTCCTTTTGCCTAACAAAACACAGAGGGGAAGAAAAAGCGTGAGCCATGGTGGAAAAGGGTTTCATAAACCCACGAAGTAGACAAGGTACATGTAGGTATCAACCAGATGAGAGTCCCAGTCTGCTTTCTCCTCTCTCCGCTTGGAGGGTGAGACAGACCAGTAGTATGATGAACAACTGTGAGATGAGCACTACATTGATAGCACTGATTCTATGATTCTATAGTGACTTATGGTGGGGAAGGTACTTTCATCTTAAAGCCTGTGTTACAGGTGCTTAGAACTTCTAGAAAACAATATGGATGTGTTCCGGTGTGACTTGGTCTGGGTGACCCTGCTGTGGCAGGGGGATTGGACTGGATGGTATTTCGAGGTCCCTTCCAATCCCTAATGATTCTATGATTCTATGATGATTCAATTACAGGTAACTTGGGCTTTCTTCACTGAGTTTAAGAAAACATTTGACACTACAGCACTCCCCACTGCACCAACCTTCTGCTGCTCCATAAGTGTTCCTCCTAGTGCTGCTTTAATGAGTCTTGTCCCTTCCCACCCCAAAACATTCCATGCAGTGGAGGTTGTTCTAACCACAGAGCCTCCATGCTCCAGCAAGAGGGCAGAAGGCAACTTGTTCCTCCTTCCCCTCATGAGCTCTAACCATCCTGCAGCCTGAGCTCCTGCTCCTTGGCAACATCAGTGCAGCTGAGGACAGAGCCACGAGACAAACTGAGCCTTCTTTCACCACTGAAGACCTTACTGATTCAGCTAAAGCCAGACTGAGCTACGACCAGTGTCAAATGAGGAATCATAATGGAAGGTTAACTAGTATCTCCCACCACTATTTCACAGCATCCAGACATCCCCCAGGTTTCCATAAGCTGTTGAAGCACATCAGACAATAATGATCTTTCAAGGTCCCTTCCAATCCCTAATGTTCTGTGATTCTATGATTCTATGATCTTTCAGTGTCCCTTCCAATCCCTAATACTTTGTGATTCTGTGGTGTTTGTGTTGGTATTCTCTGGAGTGCTTGGACACGGAACCAAATAGCATAGCAGGGGCATTGGACTGGATGATCTTTTGAGGTTCTTTCCAATCCCTAATGTTCTGTGATTCTGTGAAATAGAACCTCCTTGGCAGGAGCAGGGCATTCTGGCACTTCATTTCACCCGTTGAGCTGATCCTAAGAAGGAAATACTAGTCCCCTTAAAGCAGACATAGCAAGTGTTTTCCTTCCTAAGAAGCAGATACAGGACAGCAGCTCTTGGACACCCTCCCCATAAGGATAAGGAAACAAATACTGACCATTGAAACACCTTCCAGAGGGACGGATTCTGGATCCTCTGCAGTTTAAGGATCTTGTAGTTGTTCATAGTCTGCTCAAATAACAGCTTTATTCTGTGGTATTCAGAGGTTGTGTTACTGATCTCCACTGCCTGGAAAACACAAAACAAAGCAAAAGACAACAGGGCTTCGGTTAACCTGGAACGTGCAGACACCTAGTTGCAGCAGATATGCTTCCAGAAGGCTCCCCAAACCATACTTCAGAAGGTTAATGCTTTAGCTTGTGATTGTGAACCATCAGGACAGACACTTAACAGGTAAATCAGTACATCACTCACAATAGTGTGGCCAGCAGGGCTAGGGATGTCATTCTCCCCATGTTCTGGGCACTGGGAAGGCCTCCCCTCCAGTACTGGGGGCAGTTCTGGGTCCCTCACTTCAAGAGAGATGAAGGGGCTGGAGGGGGTCCAGAGGAGCAAGGAGGCTGGGGAAGGGACTGGAGGGAAAGGCTGATGAGGAGAGGCTGAGGGAGCTGGAGGTGTTCAGCCTGGAGAAGATGAGACTCCAGGGACCTTCTCCCTCTAAAACTCCCTGAGGGGAGGCTGTAGTCAGGTGGGGGTCAGGCTCCTCTCCCAGGCAACCAGCAACAGGATGAGAGTGCAGGACCTGCAGAAGTCTCAGACCCACTTCTTCTGAAAAGAAGACACACTTCAGAGAAGCTCTTGCTTAACCAGTTCACTACGTCACCAAAGTCAGGCATTTTGGGGAGTTTAACAGTGACTCTTTCTGCCTTAAACTGGGCAGGTTTTGGTTTTTCATGTAGATCGATCGCTAAAATTGCCCAGGGGAGTTGTGGAGTCTCCTTGTCTGGAGACGTTTAAAACCTGCCTGGCCATGTTCCTGTGCGACTTGGTCTAGGTGATCCTGTTGTGTCAGAGGGATTGGACTGGATGATCTTTCAAGGTCCCTCCCAATCCCTAACGTTCTGTGGTTCTGGGAAAATGCAGATGAAGTTCACAGGAATTTGAGGCCTTTTTCAGGAGCTCCTGGGAGATCACCTAGATCTTTGCCCCATTCCACCTGAGAAATCACTCCTGCCCCTTTTTAGCGCAGGTTCAGCTACAGGCTGGGAGCAAAGCAGAGTCCTCTGAACAGCAGCTTTCCACCAGAGTTAGAAGAGAGAAGGAAAAATAAAGCAAGGTACCTTGTATCCAAACTCAGGCAGCGCAGACGGATCCCAGTGGGCAGGACAAGCTTGATTTGGAATAGAAGAATCCCTTTGGCTGCTGGCAAACAGACAGAAAACAATATCTTAGTAATTCTAACACTCAAATGTCGGAGCATCCAATGGGCCGAATTAATTTTTAGCCACTTTCAACATTTTAAAGTACAATGAAAGCCTCAGTCAGGGAGCTGGACTTTGGGTGCTGCCAGTCTGTCATCACAGTCCTTGCTCATGTGCTTTTTTAACAAGTAACTGTCCATCAGCAGCCCTACTGATCATAGAATCATTAGGGATTGGAAGGGACCTCAAAAGATCATCTAGTCCAATCCCCCTGCCACAGCAGAATTACCTAGACCAAGTCACACAGGAACATGTCCACAACCCACCTGGGCAGCCTCTTCCAGTGCTCTGTCACCCTCACCTGGAAGAAGTTCCTTCTAATACTGATGTGGAACCTCCTCTGTTCCAGCTCACACCCACTGCCCCTTGTCCTATCATTAGACACCACTGAGCAGAGCCTGGCTCCATCCTCCTGACACCCACCCTTCACATATTTATCAACATTAATGGGGTCACCCCTCAGTGTCCTTGTTTCCAAGCTCAAGAGACCCAGCTCCCTCAGCCTTTCCACATCAGGGAGATGCTCCCCTCCCTTCATCATCTTTATGGCTCTGTGCTGGACTCTCTCCAGCAGCTCCATGTCCTTCTGGAACTGAGGGGCCCATAACTGGACACAATATTCCAGATGTGGTCTCACAAGGGGAGAGCTGAAGAGGAGGAGAAATCAGTATGTTTTCATCTAGCACCAGCTGTGTTCTTTGCCAGCTGTGCCAGCCACGGTGCCTTATCATTCTGCCTGAAACACAAAAAAGCCCTCCAACCCCTTGAAAAGCACAATTTACCCTTTCTTTATCTTCTGTACATCTTCAGAAGACACGAACTTTGGTCGCCTGCGGACCCGTCTTCGAGTTTTGTAGGAGATATTTGTCTGGACCATTTCTTAATGAGAGAAGGGGAAAGTAGTAAGTCCTGCTGACTCCCATAAGTAAGACCTGCTCTCAAAATGTTGCTCCAGCAGCTCAAAAAGATACTTGATTTTTCATTTTTACCATCCAGAGGGTTCATTCCCTTTACTTAAGGTTTACTATGACTTTACATGAAGCCTACAAACATTTTTTTCCCAGAGTTTGAATCGTGTCAAGGAATAAGGTAGAAGGTTACTCTTGCAAGGGACTCCTGGGCCATCATACTTCACTTCCTCTTCCAACAAGTAAACCTGACAGTGTTAGTAAAAGAAGTCATAGCTTCTACGAGCTGAGCGGAACAGCTTGCAAGTTAATTGTAAAGTACCACACAGTTGTAAATGAAACCCTTTACAGTTAGTACCTTTGAAATTGAGCTCATAATAATGACGTCCAGCCTGGAAGTTGATGGTGGCATCCGGATCCGCGAGGTACAAATTCTCAATGATAGCAGAAGACGGCGAGCTCACGTCACCTTCTTCTCCCTTTGGAGGTGGGGAAGAGAAAGAAGAATAATGAGTTAATGCAGGAGGAGTAAACTCTGGATAACTGGTTTGGGTAGAGGGAAGAGGCAAAGAATAGGTTGAAATACAGTCAGAACTACCTATAGTGGAAGGTAGGTAGGTAGGTAGGAAGGAAGGCAGTCAAAGAGAGTGTAAGTCTGTGTGTGTAGAGTCCATCATTAGTACTGACGGATGGGCATCCCATTCACTCTTCTGTAACAAGCTGTACTGGTTTGGGCTGAGATAGAGTTAAATTCCCTTATAGCAGCTTCTCTGCAGCTCTGCTTTTCACCTGTGCTGAAAGCTGTGTTGATAACAGAGGGATGTTCTGAGTGTTACCGAGCAGCGCTTACGTAGTTGCTGGCCAAGTTTGATAGATACACTTGGCTACCTGACTGAACTTGGTGGTCCTCTGGTTCAGACTCCAAAGGAAGCAAAGGCCTTGCCATGACCACACCTCTCTAGTTCCAGCCTGCTCCCTGAATGCCCACAAAGGAATAGGGCGACATGATACCCATCGGCTTCAAAACCACCGCATCACGTAATTATAGCTGGCGGTCCTTCCAGAATCACAGAATCACTCTGGTTGGAAAAGACCCCTGGGATCACTGAGTCCAACCATCTACCCCACTTTACAAGTTCATCCCTAAAGCACATCCCTCGACACCTCATCCAAACCATCTTTAAACACATCCAGGGATGCCCACTCAACCACCTCCCTGGGAAGCCCATTCCAGTGCCTGACCACCCTGTCTGGGAAAAAAAACAGATGCATTTTAAAGAAAAGCTTCCCCAAACCACAACACTCTCTACAAAATCATGCAAGGTTCTGCCAGTGATTCAAACATCTCGTAACTCCTAAGAAACAGGCTAAGCTGTGGAGATGAGTGAGGCCTCCTTGGCAGAACAAGGCACATCCTGCATCCCAACTGAGGGGGTTCTTGATAAAGAACTGAAGTAACTTTACCTGCCAGCCAGGCAGGAGGCAGGCCTTCTCGTAAGGCAGCTTCCTCAGCCTTTCCTCATCTGTTACGAGCATTTATATCTCCCCTCGACACCGTAAAATTCAGGCACAAGTCATTAAATTAACCTTCCTGAGGAATCACAGACTCCCAGAACATTAGGGATTGGAAGGGACCTTGAAAGACCATCTAGTCCAATCCCCCTGCCAGAGCAAGATCACCTAGATCAAATCGAACTAGGTCAGGAGGGAGGAGCAGGGAGGAGAGGCTCCACACGTCTCTTCAGGAGTGATTCAAAGCACAGGATGTGGACTCACCTGTTTTCCATATTCAACCCACTGGCCCAAGTCACTCATCCAGTACCAAACCCACACTGTGGTCAATACAAAGGAGGGTTTTGTGACTGACGAAGGTGTAGAGAGGCGTCGAATCAAAGACGAACAGCAGGTCATTGTCTGGAAATCAATGCTCTTTTCTATTATCCTGTAAGAACAACAGCATCACAGAACATTAGGGATTGGAAGGGACCTCAAAAGATCATCCAGTCCAACCCCCCTGCCAAAGCAGGATCACCTAGACCAAGTCACACAGGAACATGTCCAGGTGGGTTTAACAGCAGTGTTATTACAGCTAACAGTGTACCTAGGAGTGTTTATCCTTCAGTGTACTTGCCCTCTAGTCACCAGCGTCAGCTGGTGAAACTTTATTTCATATAAAGCGACTTCCTGAAGGCCTGAAGTATTTCCCACAGCACGTATGGCAGCTCTGAAAATGTTCCCAAGCTTCCAAAGTGAACTACGGCCGGCAAGACACTGAGTGCCATCGCAATCGCTAGCCAAAGGTTTCACCGGCAGCTTTACAGGCAGCCTGAGACTACACGCACGACGTGGCAAAAGGTATGTCTGAATGAATAAACACGGCTGCACTTTTAATCTGGTCAGACGTGGAAGCTGGTGACTACCTCGGTGAGTTTGCCAGCCAACACCTGAAGCTGATGAACTTCCTTTATCTGTGGTTACAGAAGATGCAACAACTGCACCTTCAGAATTTCATTCTTAAAGCAAGCCCAGCCTTCCTGGACCCCTTTGTTTTTGAGGGCTGCTTCCCAAGGGAGTCTCCAAATCACAGAATCACTCTGGTTGGAAAAGACCCCTGGCATCATCAAGTCCAACCATCCACCCTACCTTAAAAGGTCACCCCTAAACCACATCCCTCAACACCTCATCCAAACCATCCTGAAACACATCCAGGGACAGCGACTCAACCACCTCCCTGGGAAGCCCATTCCAGTGCCTGACCACCCTTGCTGGGAAAATATTCTTCCTAATACCAAGTCTAAACCTCCTCTGTTGTAGCTTGAACCCCTTCCCTCTCGTTCTATCACTAATTGCTTGTGAGAAGAGACCAGCACCAACCTCTCCGCAACGTCCTTTCAGGTAGTTGTAGAGAGT
>JAOXOE010027964.1:0-17139 GCA_028565055.1 Phoeniculus purpureus | reverse complement strand
GAGTATCCAGTTGGCTTAGAAGGTCATTAGTTACCACTTCCTGGATTATGAGGGGATTAATCTGGTCTCCATCCCTACCTTCCAGTTCAGGGAACTGAATATCCTGAGGATAACCAGATTGACTATTAAAGACTGAGGCAAAGAAGGCATTGAGTACCTCAACCTTTTCCTCATCCTTGGTAACAATGTTCTCCTTTGCATCCAGTAAAGGATGGACACTGTCTCTGGATCTTTAATTTTTGTTAATATATCTGTAAAAACTCTTTTTGTTGTCTCTTACAGTGGTGGCCAGGCTGAGTTCCAGCTGAGCTTTTGCCTCCCTGATGTTCTTTCTACATGACCTAAATATATCTAATAACTCTTCAGGCTGGATCAAGACATTTATGCGGGAAGTGACATCATTCACTGCCACATCAGATAAAGCTGAAAAGAAACAACAAAGATCAGTAGCAGATAGTATGCAGAAAGCAAGTTCTTTATTTAGTTCTCTTGAAATATTATAGGTGTAGTTCAACATTTTCACCTTTCTTTCAACAAATCTAATTTTTTTATTCCATGTTTATTTCTATGCCACTACAGTAAACAACAGTCAACCCATGGCAGCACCTACTGACAGGTAGACCGCAGATCTGGAGTCTGATAAACACATCTTAATTAAAAGAAGATTAAAATCACCCAAAATTAATCTGTATGCAGATTTATTGAGACCTGCAGATCTAACAAAACCCAGGATCAAGTTTGAGAAAAAAGAGGGCTAAGTTAATATTACTGTTTTGATTAATGCAATAATATTGTATTTTCAAGTACCTTTCCTGTATGTAATCAGGGGCAATAATGTTTTACATACTCATTTTAAAAACACATAAGTAATGACTATTCTATATAATTCTAAAATTAAATACTACCCAGAGTCACCAAATATTAAACTCTTGTATGACATACCAAGTCCAAGTGGACTAAATCTCTGCAGCAAACTTCAAAATACCTTATGAAGATTAATATCAACTAGCATTCTAAATTTCAGTTTAAAAACCATGCATCATTATCAACTTTCTGTAGACAGACAAGTTATTTGGCTCCCTGTAGAATCATAGAATCATTAGGGATTGGAAGGGACCTTGAAAGATCATCTTCAAATTCCACTTGCCACAGCAGGACCACCTAGACCAAGTCACACAGGAACATATCCAGGCAGGTTTTAAACATCTCCAGTGAAGGAGACTCCACAACACCCCTTGGCAGCCCCTTCCAGTGCTCCATCACCCTCGCTGTGTAGAAGTTCCTTCTCATATTTATGTGGAACCTCCTGTGTTCCAGCTTACACCCATTGCCCCTCATCCTATCACTAGATAACAATGAGAAGAGTAGGTGACCTGAGTTAAACAGGGGAATAGAATGCCCGATTAAGAAGTTCTATTCTGTTTGGCTCTGAATTTTATGAGTGTATACACTGGCAAACTGAAACATCGATTAGTGTAAGTCAAAATCTTAAAAAGTATTTATGTATTGAAGCACACACACAGAAGAAAGTCTGCCTTAGCGAAGCATAAGAATAAATTATTATATTTTACTGGAAAAAGCAAAAGTGTTAATGGAAAAACACACAGTGAGAATCACAAGCTTAGACTTCAGTAGGGCCAGGTTTGGCCTTTTCAAGCAATTGCTAGGGGAAATCCCATGGGACAAGATTCCATGGGCAGGTAAAGGGGCCCAAGACCACTTCTTTCAAGTTCCAGATGAGAGCATTCCAACAGGTAGGAAGTCAAGGAAGGGAGCCAGAAGATCTGCATGGTGAAACAGGGAGCTGCTGGGCAAACTCAAGAGGAAGAACAAAGTCTATAGGTTGTTGAAGGAGGGGATGGCCACTTGGGATGCTTATAAGGCTCTAGTCAGTGGATGTAGGGATGCAATTAGGAAAGCCAAGGACTCCTTGGAATTAAATGTTGCAAGAGAGGTCAAGTGCAACAGAAAATTCTTCCTGAAATACATTGCAGGCAAAACCAACACTAGTGTCAATGTAGGACCCCTGCTGGTGGGTGCCCTGGAGACAGAGGATTCAGAGAAAGAAGAGATACTGAACACCTTCTTTTCCTCTGTCTATAGTTCTGGGAGCTGTTCTGATATCAAAACCCAGACCGCTGAGGCTCCAGAGGAAGTCGAGGCAAGAAAGGAGCCTGCCTTGGTTGATGAGGACTCGGTTAGAGATCAGTTGAGCAATCTAGCGGGACATAAATCCATGGGTCCTGATAGGATGCACCTGCGAGTGCTAAGGGAGATGGTGGAAGTCATTGCTAGGCCACTCTACATCATCTTTTATAAATTGTGAAGAACAGCAGAGGTGCCTAGGAACTGGTGGACAGAAAATGTAACTCCAATCTTCAAAAAGGGTAAGAAGGAGAACCCAGATAACTATAGAGCAGTCAGCCTCACCTCTACCCCAGGAAAGGTGGTGGAACAATTTATTCTTGATGCTGTCTCTAGGCACATCAAGGTCAAGAATACCTTTAGGGACAGTCAGCATGGCTTCACCAAAGGGAAGTCATGCTTCACCAACCTGATAGCCTTTTATGAGGGCATAGATGATGGCAGAGTGGTGGATGTGGTCAGTCTTGACTTCAGTAAAGCATTTAGCACAGTCTCCCACAGCATCCTCACAGCCAAATTAAGGCAGTGTGGTCTGGATGATCGAGTAGGGAGATGGATCGTGAACTGGCTTCAGGATAGAAGCCAGAGAGCAGTGGTCAACAGGACAGAGTCCAGTTGGAGGTCTGTATCTAGCGGAATCCCCCAAGGGTCGGTGCTGGGAACAGTCCTATTCAATGTATTCATTAATGACTTAGATGAAGCATTAGAGTACACTGTCGACAAGTTTGCTGATGACACAAAGCTGAGTGGTGCTGATGACACAAAGCTGAGTGGTGTTGCTGACACCCCAGCAGACTGTGCTGCCATTCACCGGTACCTGAACAGGCTGGAGAGCTGGACAGAGAGAAATTTAATTAACAAGAGCAAGTGTAGAGTCTTCAATCTGGGCAAGAACAACGCCAGGTACCAGTTTAGATTGGGGACTGACCTGTTGGAGAGCAGGATGACAATGAGCCAGCAATATGCTCTTGTGGCCAAGAGGGCCAACAGCAGAGGTGGATCAGAAGAGGAGTGGTTCCCTTCCCCTTTCCCTTCCCTTCTCTTTCCCCTTCCCAGAATCACAGAACATCAGGGCTTGGAAGGGACCTCGAAAGATCATCTAGTCCAATCCCCCTGCCATGGCAGGATCACCTAGACCAAGTTGCACAGGAACATATCCAGGCAGGTTATCCTTCCCCTTCCCCCTCCACTTCACCTTTACCTTTACCTTTGTTTCCCAAATGTCATAATGCTATCATCTTCCTTCAAGATTCTTGTCCTCTTTTGATCGAATCCTCTTAACTTTTTGTAATGAGATAACCTAAATACATATAATGGTTTTAAAATTAATGTCAGAGATGTGTACATGTGTGCATGATAGACTCATTTGCCATCTAAAGAAGTGCAGACTGTATTTGAGTAACTGCATGGGGTTAAACTCATTTAATTTCTTATAGCCACTGGAATCTCAAATCAGTAAAAGGACAAAGAAAAGTATACTGAGCAATTTTTAAAAAGCAAAGCCTTGAAACAATAATACAATAAAAAACAATCAAACAAAAAAACTCCTAATGACCAGGCAGCAGCTGTAGAAAATAATGGATGGACTTACTTTTTACATTTTTAACCACATGGACCAGATGAATTATTTAAAACCCTTAAATATATAATGATTTCAAAGGAGGTTAATGGACCAGGTTTCTAAAGATATTGACTTTCAAAGTGCTATATGGAGAGGCAAAGTAATAAATTTTTAAATACTCAGATCTTAATCTTTATATTACAGACCATCAGTGTATTGATTAGCTCAGAGTGCTTGCTTTCTTCTAGCGAAAACTGTTTTAAGAGATCACCAGTTGGCATTCAAAGAAATGCTTTATTGTCTCTTCCTTATCTCCCCACAAAATCAGAAATTCCCAGAGTTTATTTTGTCAGTACTGGTGTCTTGTTGGCTTTTGTGTGACTTGTTGTTCTAATTTTCGTGAAGAATAGCCTTTTTGTTCAATTGTTAAAGGAACACGAAGATGTGTGTTTAATTGCAGCATTACAGGCAGAACTGCTACTCCAAATTTCTTCACATAACCTAGAAACTGCATTTAAATGTTCATTGACTAAACAGAGTAGACAAACTGAATTAACTCAGAAAGCAATCCTATAAATAAATGAACAGTAAACAGAGACAAGGCAGATATCAAGAACTTACGTTTACATAGATACTGTTAAAAAATGTTTTACTGATTTCTGACAGAAACTCTGTTATCAATATAAACCTTAAAATTTTAATGTGAATCAACAAATTATTCAATGTATGATTCCTTCTCAAGTCATCTCCAAAATTTATCATTTTTCAAAAAGATCCTCCCCATGACATCTCTCACAAGTTCTGTATTTGTGGTGGTAACACTCCCATGTTTTGGATACTGTTGAGCAGCGCTTGCACAGCACTAAACACTGCCCAGGGTTGTTGTGAAGTCTCCTTCACTGGAGATGTTTAAAACCTGCCTGGATATGTTCCTGTGTGACTTGGTCTAGGTGATCCTGCTGTGTCAGGGGGACAGGACTACACGATCTTTTGAGGTCCCTTCCAAGCCCTAATGTTCTCTTCATCTTCAGTGTCATGGATGTCTATTACAGGTAATCTGATCAGGATGTAGAAGCTGATGAGGCCTTCTATAGACAGCTGAAAGTAGCTGAAAGTAGCCTCACAATCACAGGTACTAGTTCTCATGAGGGAGTCCAATTACCCTAGCACTTGCTGTAAAAGCGACATCATGAGTCATGTACAGTCCAGGAGGTTCCTACAATGCACTGATTATTATTTTTTGTCACAATGTCGGGTGGTGAAGAAGTCAACAAGGAGAGGTGTACTACTGAACCTAGTACTGACAAACAAAAAAGTGTGAAGATTGAGGGCAGCCTTGGCTATAATGACCAAATGGGGTACACCTTTGTCAAAGAGGGGAAGGTCTTTTTTTACATCAATTGGCTAGGTTCATTGAAAGAGCTTTAATCTAGATTTGAAGGGCAAAAGTGGACTTGCTGGCCACAAGCCTGGGATGTTTGTGGGACAGTGTGCTAGCTCCACTGATACCTCAGTAGATGACAGTGGACCATATGATAAGAAGGACCACTGATGAGCTAGGACTTATAGTAGTGCCTGGGAACAATCACGTAGTGATTAGCCTTCTGCTGTAGAAAAAGGTACATCAACTAAAGTGCATCTATACCAATACATACCGCATGGGCAATAAACAGGAATAACTCGAAGCCATTGTCCAGAAGGAAAACTCCTGAAGGGTCTGTAGCACAAAACTTGTGAGTAATCTCTGAGGGAACAGGGGTTGTTTAACCTGGAGAAAAGGAGACTGAGAAGAGACATCATAACTCTCTACATCTACCAGAGAGGAGATTGAAATGAGAAGGAGGACAGACGCTTCTTCCTGATGGCAAGCAACGAAACAAGAACTGTAGAGCAAAACAGGACTTGAGATGAGCCAACTTTGGCCTCTTCAGGAACTTCCTTGGTGGGATACCATGGAACAAAGCCCTGGATGGTCTGGGAACCCAGAAAAGCTGTTTGACTTTCAAGGATCATGTCCTCCAAGATCAAGCACTGCATCCCTAAAAAGGAGAAATCGGGCATGAATGTCAGGAGGTCAGTATGGTTGAACAAGGAACTTCTGGCCAAAATCAAACACAGGAGTGGAATCCACAAAGGGTGAAAGCAAGGACAGGAAACCTGGGATGAATATAAGTAAATAGTTTATGAAACCAGAAACCAGATTAGGAAAGATAAAGTCCTGATAGAATTAAATCTGGGCAGGGATATTAAACGCAACAGAAGAGGATTCTGTAGGTATGTTGGAGAGAAAATAGGAGAATGTGAGGCCCCTCCGAAGAGATAAATGGAACCTGTTTATCAAGGACATTGAGAAGACTGAAGAACTCAATGATATTTTTGTTTCCCGTTTAACTGACCCAAATCACAGAGGCAATGGGTGGGTCTGGGAGAGCGAAGAACCTCCACAGTAGGAGCATGGACTATCTAGATGTGGTAGGTTCAAGACCACAATTAGAGATAGGGGAAAAGGAAAAAAACAAAGCAGTTAGGTCTCGATGAGATCTCGGATAAATTTACCAGACAATGGATAGCTTAGGGAAACTGGAAAAGGGTTTACTAGCTCTTTAACTATGTACAGGAAAGAAGAAAATGTCAAGCAAGTTAGAGCACACACACTAGAAACTGTGTCCCAAATGCCATCACATATTATGAGAAAAATACAGTGGGAGATCACTATCGTATTGGTCCTTGGGTCTTTTTTCACATCAGAGATCTGCAGGAAAAAGAGCATGTCAGTACGACAAGTACCACCACCCTCTCTGATGTCTCTTTTCAAACCCAGGACAGCCCCATTCAGGTATTGAAAGGCTGCTATAAGTTTCCCCCAGAACCTTCTCTACCCCAGGTTAAACAGCTCCAATTCCCTCCTCCTGTCTTATAAGAGAGCTCTCCAGCCCTCTGACCATCCCTGTGGCCCTACTCTTGATTCCCTCCAACAGGTCCATGCCTTCTTTTTACTGAGGACTCCTAGAATTGGATGCAGTATATCAGGTGAGGTCTCACACCAGCAGAGTAGAGGTGGGGTATCACCTCCCTTGACCTATTCCTTTGATACAGCCCAGGATACTGTTGGCATTCTCGGCTGTGCTTAGACCTTGTGGGCTCCTATTGAGCTCCTGGTCAGCCAACATCCTGAGGTCCTTCTCCTTGGGACTGCTATTAGATCACTCATCACCCAGCATGTATTTGCACTTGGGATTATCCCAACCCAGATGTAGGACCCTGCACTTGGAGTTGTTGAACCTCATGCATTTTGCACAGGCCTAGTTCTCAAGCCTGTCAAGTGTGTTGACCACACCACAAAGCTTGCTGTCATCCACACACTGGCTGAGGAAGCACTCAGTGCCACTGTCAGTGTTGCCAACAAAGATGTTGAACAGCTTTAGACCCAAAACCGACCCCTGAGGAACACCACTCACCTTGTCTCCACTTGGACATCGAGCTGTTGATCACAACACTTTGAGTGCAACCATTCAGCCAATTACTTATCACCTGAGTGGTCCATGTGACAAATCTATGTCTCTTCATATAATCCATTTACTTCTGCAAATGGATTTCTTGATTTTTAGCTCTTTTCATGTAGCAGGCTGCCTTGTTCTTTTTCATTTGGTTTGTTGCTGTTCCCTAAGCTGTTTTTATGCCATTGTTAATTTATTTCAGCTTCAAATGATTTTTATTTTAAGCTAACAACATGGAAAACTCTTACTGCAAAATAGATGTCTTTAACAAAAAAATTCTGAGGGGTGCACTACAACTAGAATTGCAATTGGAGTAAGTTTTTTCTTTCATCTTCTTTCTATAAATTGATCTGATAAAGAAGTGTCCATGGCTTAGTGAAGAATAAGGGGTTAATCAGACTCTGCGATGGTTTAAGTGTCAACTTCACGCAACATTAAGCACATGAATAAACCAGCAGATTCCCATATCCAGTTATTTTCAAAAGACATCTCCAAACATGCTATAGTTTTGCCTATTTTACCTTAGAATCTGCATGGCACATCATGGTGAAGAAAGGATTAAAAGGAGAAGGGATGCATTAATGTTGTCCTCCTTGCCATTTATGATATTGCAGCTTTACAAGTCCCTTCCTTCACCAGGTAGCTCCTTCTACTACTGTCTGTAATGAATCACTTGGAGTATATTCAAATAGTTCTATTTCTAAGGACAAGATGTTAGTTTTGAGTTATCCTGAATCATTTGTTGTTATACAGTGAATTGTTACGTTCAAGTACACATTCTAAAGAGGCCAGCAAACAAATGAGGTGATGCCTTCTGAATAGAATGAGATTCTCATTGGGACATGTCTGAGCATTCTGCTGCTGGTGGCAGGTGAAGAGGGATTGCAGTTTTCCAGGATCTTTGATTACCTTTAAGATTTCCTGGCTTTCCTGCCTTTCCCTCTGCCTCACTCCAATCCTCCTCTACAGTAGACATGAAGGACAGGGCTTGGGGGCTAGAACTCCAAGTATCACACAGCTAATGAACGGAGATGTTCTAGCCCTTGTCAGACGGAAGCCATGGGGAACAGAACGTGGAGACTTAGATGGAAAGTTACAGCTAGCCAAGCAACTGAACAGTGAAGATAGTCTGGACCACAAGACCACAATCAAG
Source organism: Phoeniculus purpureus (assembly GCA_028565055.1). Taxonomy (NCBI): domain Eukaryota; kingdom Metazoa; phylum Chordata; class Aves; order Bucerotiformes; family Phoeniculidae; genus Phoeniculus; species Phoeniculus purpureus. Next base: position 8,783 of record JAOXOE010027964.1, on the reverse strand, counting down.
GATATGAAACCAAGGACTCCGCAAATCTTACAACATCGTATTGTGCAAGGCCTAGACGTTATGATAGGAAGCTCTTGTGACATTGTGTGGTCAGAACAAAGTACACTAATGGATTTTAGAACCATAGGATGTCTTGAATAATTGTGCTAACCATATATGGACAAATTTAAAGACCAATCAGCTTGGAACACGCTGTTAGCCCAATTCTATATAAACTAATGTTTGAATACAATAAAGTGATCTTTGCTTGCATCAAGCTGTGTCTCTTCTCCCGATTGCACCACACACAGACTGATTTGCAGCAACACTAAATGAGAAAACTATAATCAGAGACAGATGCTGTAATTTTTCAGGATGGTCTTTACTCAGATCCCACCAGCATTTTGAAGTAATCCTCATGAACTACTGAACACCTAGGCTGATTTATTCTATCTTTTTGTGTTGACTTCTTAGAGGTGATAGTTTCCACCTCTGTACTGAGTCATTTGCAGATACTGAAAGAGATGTTAATCTGCCGGCATAGCCTTTGATGACAGAGGAACAAATATATCAAGAAATGCGCATTTTCCCAACTCCCAGTGTACACTAAGTTTTATTAACTTTTGGAGCAGTTATCAGCTTAGTTAAAAGATTTTATCTTTAAGTCACTGTGGGGTTTCAGAGGTTTACCTTGACCATTATTAGAGCAGTATTTCAATCTTATTGTTCCAAAGTGGTACCCAGTTTTTGCCAAGCTCACCTGTTACCTTACCTCCTAGTTGAGGAAACCTGTATTCAGCCAGATTCTGATTTTTTTCATGTTGATTCAAGTCCTGTTTATCCACTTTAGTAACAGAAAGACTACATGGATTCACACAGATGAGTTTATCCTCATCACATTTCTGAATCTTTTGTATTTGAACAGTGGTCTAAATGCTCTAGTATCAATTATCTTTGACAAGTTAAAGGTATTGTTTAAAGACGAGAACCAAAAAAAATCACATGGGAAATGTTAACGGTTTTAGTCTTATTTTTTTAATGTGGATTCTCAGTAGTGATGATTATCATATCTATCGGTGTATTGGAGGTAAATAACACTTTCTAATGATCAGTCAACTATAAATAGAAAAATAAAAAAAGATGAGACATAAAAGACCAAGATAAATTTTTCTCCCTGTCTAGATAATATTAAAACGTTATACTAGGCAATAACAGACTTATGACAAGGTTGGGAAAGAACTAGAAGAGGAGAGGAAAAACCATGCGATCTAGTAATAATTAGAATATTTTCCCTGAACACAGCAATGAAAATAAACTACAGAAAAATATTAAAATATAAAGGATTTAATGAATATATATCACTTGGTTTTGCTGCAATCCCAGATTTGTGAAATATTCAGTATCATTCCCCAAAGACATTGCTTTGTCAGCTGAGGAAGAGATGACTTCATATGCAAAAAGATCTAATATTTCAATTCCTTTACCAAGACACAGGAGAAAACTCGTTCACTTCCTTTCTTGCTTCTGGATTCTTACTGCAGGAGAAATAAAGCAATTAAAACTTTAAGGAGACAGAGCTGCCCTTTCATTTGGAAAAACAAATTCTGAACCATTGGACTTACTGGCTAAATTATGCCATTTTGATAATGCTTTGCCTGTAAAAAGAAACTATGCATGATAAATCCATGTGTAGCCTTGCCTTTATGCTGTGTATTTTTGTCTCATAAATATATGTGGAATGCTTTAACAAATTACTAGACCAGTGGTTTTGCTCCCTCCTGGTGCAGAGCAGAGCGCCTGAGCCTTTGCTTGCCAACAAGGTCAAGAAAAGCTGTAGTGTGGAGTGCTCATGATGGAGCACAGGCTTCAGAGGGAGATAGTCTAGATGAAGCACAGTGTGTGGATGTGGCTGCAATGGCAGCTCTATTTTAACCTTTCACAAATCCTTTGTCTTAAAAAAAAGAGACCAGTTCAACTTTAGAGGCAACGTAGAACTCAACAGAATATTAAGACAGGATCACAGACAAGGCAGAGCCAGAATGAAAGCCATAACCTTAGCATCAAGAGAAGTCAAACTTGTATGAGAATACCATGATCAAACATGTAAATAATTCAGTGCATTGAATAAAAATGAGAAAACAAAGGCAAAGATCCTTCAGGGAGGAGGGTGGTGGTGGAATGGGGAGAAGAACATAAAAACATGTCACCTGAAATAGTGGAAGTGACAAAGAAAATATTTATAAAATTGTTAGACAACAGATCACGGATCGAGCAGGACTGCAGAGCTGGAAGGTTTTACTTGAAAACAAGAACAAGACAGAGTAGATTTGTTACAAACCTGTGATCTCTGACATTTACAGAAAACTCTAAAAAAAATCCATTTTCTAAGAACGAGATCTTCTCTTGTGGGATAAGAGATTTCTGCTGATAGAAACTGTTTTGAGAAACACAACATGTTTTATCAGAGCAGACTGAGCTGTCCAGCAACAGCAAAGAATCAGAGTAGCTTACAATGAACAAAAAAAGAACCAGGGAAACAGAACAGAGAATTCACCGTATAAAATTTTAGCCACTCTAAAATGATCATCTCTTGTCAGTGAAAAATACATATTCTTCTATTGTCTGAATCAATTTCATCTAAATCATGGAATCAATTGCAGAATCATTTCGGTTGAAAGAGAGTTTTCAGATAATCGTGTCCATCCCTTGACTCAGCACAGCAAAGACACAACTATATCATGTCTTTAAGCACTACATCAACATAAACATATATTTAAATACCCAGATATACCTAAATATCTGGAGTAAACCTCCCCGTGTGCAACTTGCAGTCATTTCTTCTTGCTCTATTTTGTTTTACTTGGGAGAACAAACTAACCTCACCACACTGTAACCTCATTTCAGGTGGTTGCAGAGAGCAATAAGGTCTGTCCTTGTCCCCAGGCAGGCTAAATAACCCAAATTCACCACCACTCTTTGTTTGCGGCTGGCAGCCATGGTTTGTTCCGGTAAACAATGCATCCATCCAAACCATGGCCAGACATTTTCTCAGGGAGAATGCTGTGGGAAAAGTTTTCAAAGGCTGTTCTAAAGTGCAGATAGACAACATCCACAGACTTTCCCCCATTCACTTAGTGTGTCACTTTTTCATTGAAGGAGATCAAGTTTGTCAAGCAGGACCTCTCATAAACTCATACTGACTGGGCCTGATCACCTGATTGTGATGTACACTCCACTCAGGATGATCTGCTGCCTAACCTTCCCTGGCAGTGAGGTCAGACCAGCAGGCCTATAGTTCCTTGGATCCTCCTTACAGTCCTTCCTGTAGGTGGGTTTACATTTGCTAACCTCTAGTTGACTGATAGAGTCATGTTGACTAGTAAAGAGAAAAGGGACTAACAGCTTTCAAGAAAGTCCATTTCTTCTCCTGACAACACACTTTATTATTTTACTTTAGGATGTCTCTTTAGAATAATTAATATTAGATTAAATAAAGGAATTGTCTCAATGTGATTATTACATTGGGAAATAACATAGAAAGAAGCAGAACAATGTCTTGCCTTTGAATCAAGACCTTACATTTTTGAAACAAAACTATTTTTTGTCCTAAAGTCACTTCTGAATTGACAAAAAGAAGGAGAAAATAAAATATAAGCAGTGATTCAGCAGATTCACTCTAGCAAATGTGGAGAACTTCAGTGCACAGAAACTTCAGTAGGTGTCTGACACATTTGCAGTGATGCTATTAGATTAATGACCAATTCCATTCCAGCTGCTATAGAGTCATCTGTAGTGTAATCTGAGCAACACTAATAAACCGCAGTACTAGATCAATGGCCAATTTGACTCCAGATGGCGTGTTGAGCCAGTCACAATGTCATACTACCAGCAATGACAAGCAGAGAAATACGATAGTGTTATAACAATGTACACTAAAACTATCTGAGGCCAGTGGGAAAATGCAGGCTGTCAATAAGATGCCATAAAATGATGCTGTTTGGAGTTTGGCATAGCTGACAGGCAGAAGCACCACTTCCTGTAGGGAAGCTGAGAAATACAAACTGCATGACTGGTCACAAGACAAAACACAAGTATCATCAAATGCAGACAAAGCTGATTCCTTTTGCAGTCTGAAGAGATGAAAAGATTTTAAAATAGCCTCATATCCCTCCCACTATGTAGTCTATAAATATGAGAAATCTGAATTTAATTTATCCAAGTTTTAAAAAAGCCTTTTTTATTGTATGAAAACAATTTCTGATATATCAAATTAAGTGAATCACTCTTGGCAACCATTTCCACATTACCATGGAAGTCAAAATACTGCCGTAGCGTAATGCAGGATTGCTTTTCTGCAAAGTAAGTTGAACATCTAAGTAACACTGAAGAACAGAGAAATTAAGCAGAGCACCTAGAGTTCTACTGTGATGAGTCTTCAGAAAGAAACACAGCTGCAGCAAAAAATTGCTTATATCTTTCAAGAATTCCCAAACATTGCAGAGAATAGGCACAAATTGGCAAAGGAAAACTGATGACCATTTTCTTCTTATCCACCCAACATCAGCAGATCACTGTGTTTAGTTTTCCAGGAACCTTAGAAACTGACCAGTCAAAACATTCTTTTCCCACACATGCACTTCAACATCTGTCAGCTTCTGAGATTCATTCCATATGCTACTCATGTTTTCTTGGCTTGCTACAACATTTGGCTTCACTGATACCTCATTGTGGTATCTGATAATTGCATTTTGTGGAACCAATTTCTGGGTAAGACACTCGGGCAAGAAATGTGACTAAGGTACAGAAGCCTGCCTAACACTCAAGCAGAATAGACAACAATTCAGGATTAAAGGGGAGTGACATGGAAGGCATCTTTCAGATTAGTAAAACAGATCTATGATACACTGGGAAGAAAAGAGTCTTTTCCTGGAAGTGCTGAATCATCAAAATACATCTCCTAGAAACTAGTAACCTTATAGCAAACCTTAGAGAGATCCACAAGCCTGAAGGCCATACAGAGTAATGTTTAAAAGAAAGAACAATTTAATGAGAATTTGGAACAAATGGTAGAGATCACAGAAATTAAGAACTTGGAAGAGATGTCAGTAACACTTCTGTAACAATTCCAGTAGAGATAAAATCTGTGGTCACAATCTGCAGAGACAAGAGGTCCTGTCTGAACATCAGTAAACATTTTTTTTTTAGTATGAAGATCACTATCAGAAATTCCCTGGAGAGCTTATAGAGTGTCCATTTGTGGAGATATACAAATCCAAGCTGGACACAGTCCTCCTGACAGTAACCAGCTCTAGGTGGCTCTGATTGAACAGGAAAATTGGACCAGATGATCTTGAAAGGTACCTTTCAGTCCCAACAGCTCTGTGTGATTGCCCATGACTCCTGTCAGTCTGCCTAGCTGGGCACAGATAGAACTCCCAGAATAAGGCAAAGACGGAGTGCCTCATCATATTCAGTGAATTCCTCTACACACACACAAGTATCATGTACAGAAAGAGAACACCATCTAATCTGTAACTTTTATTTCCCCCCCTACTTTCAATTTATTTTTACTCTGTAGATTCCATAATTAGTTACCTTTCTAAGTGAATAGGATCAAGATTTGTTTTAGAGATGATTGTTTATCCAAATGCTAAAACTATTGAGCACTGGTCCCCGAATGCTATTTTATCAGGTTTCTGGGTGATCTGGGGGTTCCCTGAACAGGAAAGCTCAGGGGAGCCATGAAGCAGACACTGAAGTTTGGGTGCTCTCACGGGAGAAGCCGGGCAGACACCACGGGGGTTGCAGATCCAGATGTCTTTAAGGGAGGCGAAACCAGAAGTTGCACTCAGACCGCATGCGGCAGTGAGAGTGCTGGCTGCTTCAGCCAATTTAGCTGCCGGGGTGGGGGGAAAGAATAGTGTGTAACAATGCTGCAGCAGAGGAAGACCAGGCACATAGGTGTCGGAACTCAGACAGAGGTCTCCCAACAAGATGATGCAGGTGACAGGCTGCCGGCAATGTAACGCTCGCTCAAGTTTCCCTGGCTGTGTACAGTGTGAGCAGGTAGATTACGTGATCCTGTTGTGGTGGGGGGATTGGACTAGATGATCTTTTGAGGTCCCTTCCAATCCCTAATGATTCTATGATTCCTTGAGAAAAAACAAAACAAAAAAAATCAAGAAAATTTTATCAATTATAACTGTACTTGAGTACACTAGAGTAAATCTTTTAAATATCCCAAATACTTATTTTCATTTCAATTACTTTTATTTTGAACACAATAATAATTTTGGGCATTGTAGTCTGAAGGAATTAGTCTTATGGTTATCAGTAGCAGAAATATTGTCTCCAGAGAAAATGTACATCTATTTAGAAAATAATTAATTTTTTTAAAAAAATCCTAAATGTACTTACATAGACTTTCCCTCCATATATCTCACCAAACACTTCTTTTATTCCATTGTATTTTGTATCTTTTCATTTTGTTAGTTGTGGATGCCCCATAACTGGAAGTGTTCAAAGCCAGGCTGGATGTGACTTTGAGAAACCTGATCTAGTAGTAGGCAGGGGGGGTTGGGCAGGGGGTTTGGAGCTAGACAATCTTGAAGGTCATTCTGGTCTAAACCATTCTATGATTTGATGATTACATATACCGTCTATGTAACTTGAATGTTCTTCTTCCCATATTTTATGTCCACTCAATCAGAGAAATAGAATTGCTGGAAGTGCAGTCTTCCCCATGTCCCACCTCGTTAGAAATGTTCTTATGCCTAACTCTCATGGTTAGGTTAATAAAACTGCACTTGGTTAATTGTGACTGTTTCATAAGATAATCTGTAACACTATGGACATAAGATTGAGAAATATGAACACCAGGTCCTTAGTCACTTATAACATGCAATTCATAATTTTATTCTGACAAGTTCTCTTTTCATTTGCATCAAGGTAAACTTGCAGTTCTGTTAAAATCATTAACCTTGGCTTAACTGAGAGCCCATACGTGATTAGAATAGGGATAAGCAACCACTATCTTTAAGAAAGCATAGTTTGCGATACATTTAGCAAAATATTGACATAAGAATGGGACAACAAGAATCTAAGTTATAGCAATTAATTGAAGTACCTTAATCAAATTCTCTCAAAACTGTGACTAATTTTCCCAAAAAAAAAAAAAAAAAAGAAAAAAGTCAATATTTTCGTTGAGATATTTTTGAAAATAGTTTATCTGAGTAAAAATAAATCATGCAACCTCTTTATGTTCCTGGTAATACGACCATCTATAATGGTAGTACAGCCACAAAGTATGTCACCTCAAGATCTCAGCAGGATCTATGTTTACTCAGCGCTGCTGGAAATTACGTTTGGTTGAAGCCAAAAATGTTGCCTAGAATTATGCAATAGAAATATACAGAAATTTACAACATAGGAAACTGCAGAGCAAGGTTTATTCTTTCGCTGGATCCTGAGACAGAAAGATGAAAGAAAAATAATTAAAAATATGTTATTGTACTTAATGTCTTAATTTTGCAGATAAATACATATTCTTGCACAAAAAGTATGAATATATGGAATCTGATTATTTCTTGGGACACATGAATGTGGGAAGATTTTTTTCATGAAGTAAAATTCAACAGAAGAAATTTAGTTTGACCTAACTAATGCATGTGGTCCCTTCTCTCCTGATTTAGTACAGATTACATTAAGCAAATATCATACTCCTGAAAAACTTCAGTCACATTCTGCAAGTATTTCAGTTTTCTGTGTATACTTCCATGGCTAAGACAGATACTGAAGATGCTTGAATATAGCATTTAAAGGATAAATCTTAGATTGAGGACTTCTATAAATCATTAAAAAAATTAAAAAGAAAACAATCTGAGAGTGGATGTAATATTCCATGAAGGAAAGAGAAAGATGGAAAGACAGTAAATGAATAATCTCTCCATAAAAAACCATGGTTGCGCCCCTGAATTAGAATGAAGCAAACCCGAAGACTATCAGCCGTTTTGAATGATCTTTCCAATGCAGTAAGCACTTCATCCTGTCTTGACTATTTTTCTGGCAGTAACAACCATTCCTTTTGCTTGAAAGTGGCCCTACCACTGCTTTTTCTACCAGTGTGATGATTTGGGTAGACTTAATCTGACCTACCTTCTCTTTTCCCTCTGGTGCCAATTACTCCAAGCATTTTTTGAATGGACTCTGTTAGAAAACATATGCCATCACACTGGCATATTTTTTTTTTTTTTGGTTCTTTTTTCTACAATAAAGTCTTTAAAAAGTTCTGTATTCCTGGTACTAAACTGTGAAACACCCCCCAGGTCTTTTTCTACTGAGCAGCTTGTCCAAGTTTCCTTGAAGAGCCTTCCTGCCCTCGAGCGGATCAACACTCCCACATGATTTGTTGTCGTATGCAAACTTACTGAGGGTGCTCTCAATTCCCACATCCAGGGCATCAATTAAAAACTCCAAACTGATCCCTGTGGGACACCACTCGTGACCAGCAGCCAGCTAGATTTCACTCCATTAATCATAACTCTCTGGGAATGGCCACCCAGCCAGGATTTAACCCAGTGAAGAGTACATTTATCTGTACCATAACGCACCAGTTTCTCAACAAATACCCAGAATATCTATGTTACCCATCTTTGTGTATGGGCCTCACCCAAAGCTCACTTAAGGAAAATTGAAAAATCCAGTCACTGCGGTGAGACATGGAAAATGTCCTGGCCTGCATCAGGAATGGTGTGGCCAGCAGGAGCAGGGAGGTCATTCTGCCCCTGTACTCTGCACTGGTTAGG